>JAXBDA010000856.1:0-68694 GCA_036023075.1 Gaultheria prostrata
TTCCAAACTCGAACGAGCTTCAAAACTTTACACAAAGATGGAGAAAGAGATTTCGTCGAGAGCATCCAGAGATGGATAGATTTGAACTAAGCTTGCATGGACTATGGGCATATGACAGTGCCACGGCTTTAGCAATGGCGGTTGAGAGATCCGGTATTGCTCAGTCAAAGTTCAAAAAACCAGTCTCTGCAAACAACTTAACAGATTTGGCTGCCATTGGATACTCAGAAATGGGACCAAGGCTACTTCAAGCAATCAAGAAAATCAAGTTCCAGGGGTTAAGTGGTGAATTTCATCTAGTCGATGGGCAGTTAAAGCAATCAGCCTTTCAAATAGTCAATGTAATCGGAAAAGGGGAGACGGAAATTGGATTCTGGACTCGGGAATATGGCATATCAAAGAAACTGAGATTGCCGTTTAATAAGAATGACACCAATGACGAAGAAGATCTTGAAGCGATCATTTGGCCCGGTAGATCCAATGTTGTACCCAAAGGTTGGGAAATTCCAACAGGTGAGCGGAATTTGAGGGTTGGAGTTCCTGTTAAAAGTGGCATCAATGAATTTATCAAACTGGAAAGGCATCCCCAAACTAATGCTGTTATTGCCACTGGTTTCTGCATAGATGTGTTCATTGAAATAATGGACCACGCATTGCCGTATGCTGTCCCCTATGAATTTATTCCCTTTGAAACTCCTGATGGCAAACCCGCCGGAGATTATAATGAACTTGTTCATCAGATTTTCCTCGGGGTAATCAAATTTGCAATCTGAATTTGCTACATTTATCATTTTCCCTTTGACAAGTAACTAAAGTTCATGTCTATCTCCAGAAATACGATGCTGTTGTGGGTGATGTAACCATTCTAGCAAACAGATCAAATTTTGTGGATTTCACATTGCCATTCACGGAGTCCAACGTGGCGATGATTGTTCGAATACAGGATGATGGAAGGAAGAATGCATGGATTTTCATGAAACCCCTACAAATGGATCTGTGGATAACAATTTGGGTGTTTTTCGTCTTCACTGGCTTTGTGGTTTGGGTTGTGGAGCATCGTGTAAATAAAGAATTCCGAGGCCCACCTAGTAAGCAAGTTGGAATGATATTCTGGTTCTCCTTCTCCACACTCGTTTTCGCCCATAGTAAGACACTTATCCATGCCTACTGGAGCACATGCCCCAGAGCTAATTAATAATTTTTAAGCTCAGGAATCTATTTGTCAATTACCACATACATATGGTGATTTAATAGGCCAAATGCATAATGAATAGCACTGACAAATGTCTCACAAAGACGAACTCGTTTATCTGTTGTTTGTTTTTTTAGGGGAGAAGTTGATCAGCAACTTATCAAGGTTTGTAGTAATCGTGTGGGTTTTCGTGGTGCTGGTACTGTCATCGAGTTATACAGCGAGCTTAACATCAATGTTAACGGTAGAAAAGCTACAACCCAGTGTCACAGATACAAGGGACCTCAGAAAGAATGGAGAATATGTTGGTTACCACAATGGTACTTTTCTCAAAGGGCTACTGAAAAGAGAATTTAATCTCACAAAGTCTAGAAACTATAGCACGTTTGAACAGTATGATGACGCCCTTTCAAAAGGAAGTAAGAATGGAGGAGTTGCTGCAATTATCCAAGAGGTCCCTTATATAAGTCTGTTCCTTTCCGACCACAAATACTGTACTAAGTACACTATGGTAGGACCAATCTACAAGACTGCAGGCTTTGGATTTGTGAGTCTCTCTCTCTCTCTCTCTCTCCATTTGTGTGTGTGTCCGGTTGTTGTTTAGGGCAGCTTCAGCATCAAACGTAATGTTATACCTTGCAGAGGTGGGAAAGTCATTGACGAAACGGAAATCTTAACAAAAGATTTGTGAAGCTATGAGTACAAGGGTGGGAATTTAAGTTTTAAATGGAAGAAACACAAAGAACACAGCATTCTTCGCAAGTATGATGTCCAAATTTCTGTTTGTATAGCAATAGCATTAAGCCTGCAATTTTCTTGTACTGCCCGGCTGCTAGCTCTATACGGGTGTTTGTTGTGGCTCTAGTGCTGCAGCTTATGACTTTTTTTCCTTGAAAGCTGTGCGAATTTATTTGGCATAGCTCTACTTGGGTGTTTGTTATATGTTAAAGACTTAAAGTGTATCTTTACCTGCAGGCATTTACGAAGGGATCTCCCCTTGTACCTTACGTTTCAAGAGCAATCTTACATTTAACGGAGGAAGGTAAAATTACTCAAATCCGACGCCAATGGTTTGGGGAAGAAGCTGGATGTGCAGATCAGGACAGTGCCAGGATCACCTCTGACAGTCTCAACCTCGAGAGTTTTAAGGGTCTTTTCCTTGTTGCAGCCACATCTTTGATTTCTGCTCTTGTCATATTCCTGTCTACCTTCCTATACGACAATAGGGTGATCTTGACTTCTAACGAGTCATCAATATGGCAAAAGCTAATGGCAATGTCTAGAAACTTCGATGAGGAAGAAGAGAACTCATCTGATGCATCCAAGAAAACGAAGCCAGCGAGTGAAGTGATGGTAGTGCCTGATGATTGTCCACAAAGTCCAGTAACCATCAATTCTCAGCTTGCAGAAGGGGTTTTCACTGATGATGATCAAGTGTTTTCTGCGACAGAAAACAACACCCCAATTCATGAAACTATAGAAATTGTGAGAGACGAATGAAGCCAAAGAATGATTTTCTGATGTAGGATTGTACTTGAAAAGCTCATTTCAATTTACATATAGTGTTGGTCTCCACTTAGTTGGAAGCTTTTCATTCCCTATGATGTTGTATATCCACACAGGAAGTGTAGTATAGAGAATTGGCCAAGTTACTGTTTCGTATAGCGATGGAGCGCATTTTGCCATGAAGTGCCGAGATTGTCCCTGACTGTGCCTATGTGTCCTCACGTGGTTGGACTGACTGAGGGGAAATAAGGTTCTCCAGGCTACCTTCACTCCGTTTATCTAGCAGTTGGCCCAGTAGTTGAACCAGTGGAGGACTGATTCATAGTCACCTTACCTTACTATGTATCCCTTTAGATTCTTTAGCTTGTTTGAGATCAAGAGATTAGGTAATTTGTCCGTGAATTTCGGATTACTGTTGTGCCCATATCAGACTTTTGATGTTTTCCGTTTGTGTCCCGTGGATGAGAGTGTGTTTTTTCTTTTCTGCGGGGGTTTAATTGGTAAAGCAGGGTGTGGAGTGTTTGTTACGTTTTGTCTCACCATCCTCTATACGTGAGTTGCAGATTGTGTGTGTGCTTTGAGCTTTAGGCCATTGCGTTTGGTGGTACTTTCTTCCTCTTTCATTTTTAAGTAAACACTAGGAGTTGATTTTTATTAAATTTTCTTCGTTGTCTTTTTAAAGGATAGCTTTGTGTTTTCAGTTTATACAGAAGTAGTTTAGTGATGTTAGTTGTTCAGCTGTGTTTTTTGCTGTCCTATTTCGACCGGTGTAGTGGTTGTTTATTTTTCTGAACTTGCGAAGCATCGAAGAAAGGAGAGCAAAATGGTTTCTGAACTTGTGAAGCTTAGCGCTGAGTTTTTGACATGTATAGAAACAACAAGCACCAAATTGCTTCATTTCCATCTCCAGTCATCTATCTATTTTCACTCAACGCGTATCCGTGCAATTTCGATATGAGAGTGGCTTTCTCCTTGGATCGGTTCTTGATGTTTCTGAAATTTCGATTCTTTTACTGAAAAGATATACTAGTAGTTTGGCATTTTGTTTTCATTTTCTCTTTCGCTTTGTGCTTCCTCTTGTTGATGCTCTTGTTCCTTGAGGCATCTTCTTGAGCTTATATTTGGCCTGCATGTTTTATGTACAAATGATGGACCCTAAGTGTGGCATAAATAATTTTAACACAATTTGTAATTTTGTTTTTGTTTTTTTCCCCCCGTAATTTATTCGGAAAAAAACAATTAAGAAATATGAATTAGGAAAAAAACTTTCTGAACCTGAACCTAAATATGAAAATTCGAAAATTAGTCAATGGTATAACAAGGATCCTGTTTGAATGAATGAATCATATACTTTTTTCAGCCACTAAGATGTACAACTTCTTTAAGAAATATGTCATTTCCTTGCGTTAAAATACAATTCAGTGTTTAATTTGCTTCAATACATATATATAATACATATTTTATTTATTGACATAGCTAAATACATAATGTTACCCGAACCTAACCATTCTGTTTTTCTTACAATGCAAACCGCAAATCAAAATCTAAACTCATCAATCACCAATGAACATAATGCGACGTGAGTAACACGTCGACATAACACTAGCTAGTTTACAATTAAATGCACCATTGGACTTACATGTTCCCCTCATGTTAAATGGTTAGCTGTAAATTCATTTGAGAAAGTTGAAATATTATCCCTATTAAACTTTGGAAGGAATGAATAGAAACAACTCTCATAAGAGATTATAAGGTGGGCGTTTGGTGGGCGCTGGCTGCAGGGTGGAGGCGATGGAAGTAGATGGTTAGGTTTTCTTGTGGATCGGGTTCGGGCTTTCCAGGGCTTCATCGTTTTACTTGGTTTGTCCTTTTTGGGTTTAGGCCATTAGATGTTGTAGGCTTTGTCCCTTTGTGTTTATGGGCTTGTTCCCTTTGATTATTTTAATAAACCTTTTGCCTATTAAAAAACAACTCTCACAAGACATGACCGATAAAATTCCCTATGATTAAGTGTAAGAATGCGCGAAGAATCATCTGTAATTGAGTGCGTAATGGACTTGAAGGTGAACGTGAATCAGCAAAATAAACCATCGTGTTATTCTTGAAGAGAAAATATCCATACGGCAATGCATAATAACAATAACAAGAAGAATTAACTCATGAGTTCATATCCCGTGGAATGTGGATAAACATTTTGAACGTAGCACAAACCCGAAAATAAAATAAAAGATAAACAGTTTGAGAGAGCATAAGGGCAATTAATTGGCCGGTACAGGCCCATTGGGCAAATTACATCCGGGTATAGTCCGGTTTTACAAATGCACAGTCAACTCATGGCTTCTGACAAAAGCGTTCAATTGGTTGGTCGGCAAGCGAATGGGAGGATGCGGACCATGCGGTTGGTTACTCTCTCTCTCTCATCTGCACATGAGACTTCTAAACAGAAGTCACTTTCTGTACTCTCTCTCTCTCTCTCTACCCACCCCACATGCCACCCTATAAAAGTGTCTAAATATATCCTATGGTACACTATAAAAGTGCCTAAACCTAAACCCTAGGGTACCATATAAAAGTGCATAAACCACTAAAACCCTATAATAGGAAACTGCACCCTAAACCTAAATCCTAGGGTAACATATGAAAGTGTCTAAACCACTAAAACCCCATAATAGAAAAGTGCACCCTAAATCTAAACCCAAAATAGAGTGATTTACCTTAGTGGTAATTTAAGAAAGTGACTTACCTTATTGGTAATTAGATATCTCTTTCCTAGAGCTAGAGGTAAAAATCTCTTGAATATATGTGCAAGAAAATTCATTAACTTAAAAGGCCTATTGGCCCAATAATAGGATCGTGAAGAGAGATGTTGTGGTGGGACAGTCTGATGGACCCTGGTTTGGTTATTAAGGCCTATTTTGGCCTAAGTAGTAAAGCAAGTTTTTTGCTTTTATCAAATAAAAAGCCAAAAGAAAAAAAGTCTATTGTTTTGGCTTCTTTTTGCTTATTGCCAAAACCAAAAGCAAAATGTAGTATGGTGCCTTGCAATGTTGGGGCAGAAAAGTAGACCCAAAATCAGATAAATAAGTGGCTTTTTAAGCAAAAACACTTGACTTTTTGAAGCCAAAAAAAGCAAAAAGCTTGCTTACTAGTTAGGCCAAAATAGGCCTAAATATTTTCATCAGTGTTTGAAAATTTTGCCAAGAAGAGATTTTGGCAGGCATTGATCTTACCGTTTACTTTCTTGGTGAATAGAAGTTGGAATGATAAGCCACGGCTTTGACTTGATCATATAAGGACACTATGAAAGTCTGAAAATCCTAACTTGTCTGTCTAGGTTGGGCTGGCAATGGGAATAGCAATTGAAGATTAGCACGTAAGAGCATCTCCATCAGTCTAAGCAAAAAATCTAGCCATTTTATTCTAAAAAGTGACATATAGTAATATAGCTAACCCAAAAATATTACCTCTACCCAATAGACTAGCCTCTTGGCTCAACAAGAAAAAAAAAAACTACGTCTGACTCGTCTTCAACCTCAGGGCGCGTGAACGTCACGCGCGAGAGTGGATCTCACTCTCCATCACGCGCGGACGTTCACCGGCGCGTGTGGTCGCCAGGAAACTTCTCCGACGACGAGTCTTACACCATTGCACTCGCCTCGACGAGACCTACAATCCTATGGTGTCAAATCGATTTTACGATCACTCCTCCGGCAAATGGGTTTTTTCCGGTGAGAGAGAGAGAGAGAAACGAGTCGTGCCTGAGTCACAAGTATACGCGAACAGTTCGGTTTTTTTTTTTTGACAGCCCTTGATGCACCATTCTCCAAAATTAGAGACCTTGATTTGGGGATGTCATTTTCTTATTACGTGGCAACAGCATCCATATTTGCAATCAATGCCTCAATGAGTCAATGGACTCTTTTGTTTTTTCCCGCCCAACATGTGGTGTGTATTGGGCGATTTCTTTATACACAAACGTTCAAACAAACCGGTGTGGAACCTTAGGAATCAAAGGGATTAGGCAAGATTGTGCTACTATCTTGACCATAGATATATAGTCTTGGTCAAACAGACACAAACTCCATGGTAAGAAATTCTCCCTTATTCTGTAAACCATGTTACAATGATTTTAAGTTCTATCCAACTAATAGTTTCATTAACAGGAGAATTATCCCAACAAATACAAGAAAAATACCACACATATACAGGTGTAGAGATTCAAACTGCTACCTTTCTATTGAGATGCCGGCAAGGCCGGCCCAACCCCAAGGCTCAAGAGGCCTAGGTCTTGGGCATCAAAAAAAACCCCCCAAAAATAAGGGCATTCCTATAACTTTTACTATTAGGTTTGAGAAGAGATCTTTATAGCCCAATAAAAAAAACGAAAAAGACCCAATCTGATTTTAAAAAATGTGTAAACGAAAAAAATCCATTCAGCCTAAAGCTCAAAATAAAACACCAAACAACTTAACTTTTACAACTGATCCGTTAGGTAAGAACCACAATAACATCAAAAGGCAACTAAAATAATAATAAAAAAAGGCCCAATTTAGGAGTACCCTAGTCGGTCAGTCCCCCAAATTAACTTCGACGCTTCGCCTGTCTCATCTGCAAGCAGACCACCGTCCGTCAACGTATCTCTGGCGACGAGTGTTAACTCTTAAGGGTACAATTTTTAGATTAGGTTTTGGGCACTAAAAACCCTTGAGCCGGCTCAGGATGCAAGAGTCCTGGATAGCTAAGCTAACCCCAGTTAGTTGATTATCGTAAGAAATTCTGGAATTCTAATGGTGTTAAATTGTTAATACTCCCACACGGCTTATATTTAGTTGGATTGTTGAATACTCCAACCTAGCTAGGTAAGGTCTGACTAATTCCACCAAATGTGAAATTAGCATCGCTAGCTTAACAGCACATTTGATTGTATAGCATTGTATAGGATGGAGATCTAAAAAACAATCCTTCTGAAATATAAACAAGGCTTAACAATTGTCTTCTTAACCCCACTACAACAACAACAACAAAAATTGTCTTCTTCTTCTTCTCCTCCTCCTCCTTCTTGCTCTACCGTTCGCTCAGAATGCAGAAGCAAACGAGATACTCAAATTCCCTGCTGCATGGGTTACTCTTGTTGGCGATGAGCTGCTATTTCGCTGGAGCTCAAAATGCTAGTACTGGTTTAATAGAGGTTGACGTCGGGCTAATTCTTGATTTGGACAGTATTCCCGGAAAGATGAGCAATACGTGCATATCTATGGCGATTGAAGACTTCTATGCATCAAATCTTCAAACACGTACGAAAATTGTTCTCCACACTAGAGATTCGAAGAATGATGCTGTGGAGGCAGCCTCCGCTGGTAGGTTTCTTTATTTCTATGCGCCTAATTAGTAATTCTGCAATATTTCCTGCTGATTATTACGTGTTATAGCACAAAATTGGCATCATAATTATACATAATAGTCATATAGTATGAAGAGGTACGATATGATGGAGTGGGCATCCTCTATATCCTTGGTTGATTTTACAAGATTATAATAAAAGTCGGAATGTAAATGGAAGTGGTACGAGAGTGTTCCTAATTAACTTTTTTTTAATTACTCGATCTCGTGTGGATCTCGAGTGACTCCAAGATTTAAAATGTTTGGCTTCTGTGATATTCGAACATACGACATCATAAACGACAAACATTTATTTCTTTCTCATTGTCATGCCCACTTGGCGAAACCCTTTGAGTTGTTTCTACTTAATGATCAGCTTCACTATATGTTTCTACTTAATCAGCCTCACTATAGGAGACGTGGAAATATACTAATTCATGCATATGTATACTTGATATCCGCGACCCACTAACACCACCACCACCACTCTCCGATTTCACCTATGATTCTCCGCCGGAAGCTTACTCCTAAACAAAAGCCCAATGAGGTGGTTTCTAAGAAGAAGATGGGAAGGATGTTATTAAAGTAAGGGCAAAGAGAATTGTTAAGATTCTTATGAAAGTTGTTAACGTTTCATGGCGGTCATGGGGGTTGGTGGTTCTAGGCTTCTAGCTGCGGATTTGGGGTTCCCGTAGTGAGTCAAGTCACTGCATCCCCGTAGTGACATCAATTGTGGGCCCTATGAGATCTTTATTTGAGATCGGAACCATTCTTTTTTTCAAGAATGTTGAGCACATTATGGGTACAAAAAATTATGATCATCGGAGATTGATAGAAACACAATTGAGACAAATTTGTCTTACAGTGTATTTTCAAAATGATATCGGTCATCCATATAAATGGTATCCGAACATATGGCTACCAATATCCAATTAATCTGATTTTTTACATGAATGATCTACTCAACATTCCCGACAAATTGTACAGTTCCGATTCTAAATAAAAATTTCATAGGGCCCACAATTGAGGTCACTACGGGCACCCCAAATCTCTAGCTGCAAGTTATTCATATACAAGGTGCAAGTGGTCAAGTTGCTTGTATAGAACTGTGTAGCGGCTATATGGAGATGCAAGTCGTTGAAAGCCAATTTATGAGGGTGTTCTTTTTATTTTTTTCTGAAAGGATATGTTAACACTGTTTAGTCAAACTTATTTATTTTTATTTACAAAACAAGAAATCTACTCTATTAATTCTATTCTAAGGGATTGTGGAGGGGGTGTGTAAGGTTTGAACCTTCACCAAATACATGGAAGTTCAAGGTGCTACCATTGAGCTAACACTCTACTTGCATGGTGTTAGTCAAGTTTATGTAACATGTGCAAGTTGTTAGCCGGAGGTTGAGGTGGAGGGGAGTCGGTGGCAGATCCAGAAAATTGACGCAGAGATCACACTTTTCAACCATAAGCTTGAAAAAAAATTCATAGTTAGAACACAAACAAACACCCACCAAAATTAAATATTTTCACTACGTTTAAAATTCTGACCGCACTTTTTTATAAAAATATCCAAACTCAAGCATGAAAACTAACACATTCTACACATGAAATGAAAGTTCAATTATGAATATTATTAAGAAACATCGAAACACCTTAGTATTCACTCTAGTAATTTTTAAAGAGGTAATTGAAAAGAAGTTTAAAAAAAGAAAAAAGAACCATGGGTCATGGTGAAAACATAGAAAATCCAGGGGCACAAGACCCCGGTTCTTTCTTTGATCCGCCTCTGGTAGAGTTACAAGTCGAAAAGGTGCAAGTCGTTTACGTTAGAGTAATGCTACATACATACCCTCCCATTCATACCTCCGCTCACACCTTATTGGTTGGACCTTCCTCGGGGTCTTACACAAATGATCGGAGCTGTTCAATTTGTTAAAAATGTTTTTTTAAGGGTCATTGTGAAAAATCAGCTTAGTCAAATACCAGTAAAGGCTCGATTGATTCGTTTAAGTTTCGGTTCCTGAATCAAACGGACCAAAATTTTAACAAATTTATAAAGCTCTCATAGATATCTAACTGAGCTGATTTTTTCCAGGAACCCTTAAAAAAATATTCTAAACAAATTGAGCGGCTCCGATCATTCGTGTGAGTCCCCGGGGTAGGTCCCACACAATAGGGTGTGAACGGGTGTGAGCGAGGAGGGTGTCTCTGTAGACTTATTGTTTACGTTAACGTCGCTAATGAAGTTGTTGGCGATTGCTAAAAGTTAAGGGTGCAAGTCGTTATGTGCTAACGTTTTAAATTTCCGTTGAATTTTTTAGCTCCGTTCAGTAATCTCAGGCTAAAATGCAGATCAAGAGTTTGAGAAATACTGCAACCAAATGCTGCAAGCCACAACCTGCAAATCTCTTGGTCTGGTGATAATTATGAAAACCAAGTCTCAAACGAAGCTTGAGTTTCAAAAACCTTGGTTATAGGATCCAAGAATAAAGAATTAAATCTCTGATGGAAAATTGCATGCTTTAGAAAATCATTGGAAGTATGGCTCTCGATAAGCACCGCGCATTGACTTGAAGTTAGTTTAGAAAGAATGCAATAACATTTGGGGCATCGTAATTTACATTTTACGTATTTCAGTTCGCTATTCATGTTTTTTCACTTTTTAAATAAACTACTAACGCATACATGGAGGCTAAACACCACCAATTGGGCGGTGATTGGCATTTTATGTATTAGTGTCTAATTGTTGTTGAACTTTATTTGCAGCTATAGACTTGTTGAGAATTGTCCAAGTACAGGCAATACTAGGTCCACCAACATCCACACAAGCAGATTTTGTGATTGACATTGGGAACAAAATGCAAGTTCCTATAATTTCTCCAGCGACAAGTCCTTCTTTGTCACCCAAGGACAATCCATACTTCATTCGAGGGGCACAAATTGGCTCATCTCAGGTTGAATGCCTTGCCGCTATAGCGAAGGCCTTCAGTTGGCGAGAGGTTGTACTAATTTATGAGGATACCGATTATGGAAGAGGAATTGGTCCTTATTTAACTGATTCTTTGCTAGGGGTTGGTACTCAGGTACGTTATCAAAGTGTTATGTCTCTTTCAGCCACAGGTGAACACATCCTAAAAGAACTCTGCAAGCTAATGAAAATACAAACCAGGGTTTTTGTGGTGCATATGTTACCATCTTTCGCTTCTCGCTTTTTCTTGAAGGTGAAAGAAGTTGGTATGATGAACGAGGGATATGCCTGGATCATTACAGACAGGCTTACGAATCTTTTAGATTCAGTGGATCCTAAGATTATAGGTTCGATGCAAGGGGTCATAGGTGTGAAACCTCATGTTACAAAGTCAAGCGAGCTTCAAAACTTCACAGAAAGATGGAGAAAGAGATTTCGTCGAGAGAATCCAGACATTGATAGGTTTGAACTAAATGTTTTTGGACTTTGGGCATACGACAGTGCCACGGCATTAGCAATGGCAGTTGAGAGATCCGGTATTGCTCGATCAAAGTTCAAAAAACCAGACTCAACAAGTAACATGGCAGATTTGGCTGCAATTGGATCCTCCGAAATGGGACCAAGGCTCCTTCAATCAATCAAGAACACAAATTTTCAGGGGTTGAGTGGTGAATTTCACCTAGTGGATGGGCAGTTACAACCATCGGCCTTTCGAATAGTCAATGTAATTGGAAAGGGGGAGAGGGAAATCGGATTCTGGACTAGGGATTATGGCATATCAAAGAAGCTGATATGGGCCAGTAATAGGAATTACACCACTAACAAAGAAGATCTTGGACCCATCATTTGGCCCGGTGAATCTCATCTTGTACCGAAAGGTTGGCAAATTCCAACTGGTGAACAGAAATTGAGGGTTGGAGTTCCTGCCAAAAGTGGTTTCGATGAGTTTGCCAAAGTGGTAACTGATTCTCAAACTCAGGATGTGACTGCCACTGGTTACTGCATAGATGTGTTCAAAGAAGTCATGGAGCGCTCATTCCCATATGTGCCATATGAGTTTCGTTCCTTCGAAAGCAATCGAGCTGGAAGTTACGATGATCTTGTTTATTAGATCGCTCTCGGGGTAATCAAGTTTTCAGTATGATTTTGTTATGTTTCTCATTTTCTGTTTGGCAAGTTCAAGTAACTAAATTTGTGTCCATCTCCAGAATTACGATGCTGTTGTGGGTGATGTGACTATTCGGGAAAACAGAACGAGGTTTGCAGATTTCACGTTGCCATTCACCGAGTCCAGTGTGGCGATGATTGTGCGAATAGAGGATGATGAGAGGAAGAATGCATGGATTTTCATGAAACCCTTGAAAATGGATTTGTGGTTAACAACTGGGGCATTTTTCATCTTTACTGGGTTTGTGGTTTGGGTTCTGGAGCATCGTGTAAATCAAGAATTCCGAGGACCACCTCACAAGCAAGTCGGAATGATATTCTGGTTCTCCTTCTCCACGCTCGTTTTTGCACGTAGTAAGACCCTTATCAATGTTCTTTTACACATACTCCATAGCTAGCAAAGATAGTTAGCAGCATCCGTTTAGTTCCGAAATTTTAAAAGCTTTTTAATTATCATTTCAATGTGGTCATTTAATAAGCCGGATGCATATTGAAAAGCACATTAGCACTGCAAAAAGTACAGTTTTTGGTGACAAAATATTCTCTCACCACTAAGGAACTGGTTTGCTTTTTTGTTTGTTTTCTCAGAGGAGAAGTTGATCAGCAACTTATCGAGATTTGTGGTAATCGTGTGGGTTTTCGTGGTGCTGGTACTGACATCGAGTTATACAGCAAGCTTAACATCAATGCTAACAGTACAAAAGCTCCAACCCAGCGTCACGGATATAAGGGACCTCAAAAAGAATGAAGAATATGTTGGCTACCAGACAGGTACTTTTGTGGCTGGGCTACTGAAGAGAGAGTCATTTGATCTCTCTAAGCTTATGAACTATAGCACTTTCGAAGAGTATGATGACGCGCTTTCAAAAGGAAGTAAGAATGGAGGAGTTGGTGCAATTATCGACGAGGTCCCTTATATAAGGCTGTTCCATGCCAACCCCAAATACTGTACCAAGTACACTATGGTTGGACCAATCTTCAAGACTGTAGGCTTTGGATTTGTGAGTCTCTCTCTCTCTCTCTCTCTCTCTCTCTCTCTCTCTCTCTCTCTCTCTCTCTCTGTGTGTGCATGCGTGCTTGTGTTATCTTGATATATAATCTCATGCCGGAGTTGGGAAAATAAATTCCCAAAACAGAGTTTTTGCTCGAGTGATTTAAAATTGCGAGGTATACTGACTGGGATTTTAGTTTTAAACGAAAGAATCACAAAATAACAGATAATTCTACGCAGGTATTCTGTTTAGTAGCATCAACCCTGTAGTTTTCTTGCATTGTCCGTCTGCTAGCTCTATAGAGGTGTTGTGGCTTAAATGCAGCAGCTAATTTTGTTTTCTTTTTATGTCTTGAAAGTTGTCTGCATTTGTTTGGCATATTTTTTGTTTTCTATTTGCGCCAAAAACAACATTAGAAAAGATGACTTTCGAGAAGCTTCATTTACTTATGTTTTGGCTTACTGATCAATAATCATCTTTTGCCACAAGCTAAGCAGTAAGAAAGTTTATATGTTTTATGTGGACCTTTACATGCAGGCATTTCCGAAGGGATCTCCCCTTGTACATGACGTTTCAAGAGCAATCTTAAATGTAACGGAGGGAGGTATATTGACTCAAATCCAACGCAAATGGTTTGGAGAAGAAGCTCAATGTACAGAGCAAGACGGTGCCAGGGTCACCTCTGACAGCCTCAACGTCGAAAGTTTTAAAGGACTTTTCCTAGTTGCCGGCACATCTTCATGTTTTGCTCTCATCATATTCCTGTCTATCTTCCTATACAACAACAGGCTGATCTTGGCTTCTAACAACTCGTCACTATGGCAAAAGCTGATAGCAATAGTTAGAAACTTCGACGAAAAAAAAGAGAACTCATCTGATGCATCCAAGAGAACAAACCCAGCAAATGAAGGGATGGCAGTGGCTGCTGATTGCCCACAAAGTCCCGCAACCAGCAACTCTTGGTTTTCAGAATGGATTTATATTCCAGATGAAGGGTTTGCTACAACGGAAACCGGTACCCCAAGTCACGAAACTGTAGAAATCGTTGAAACTAACGAAGAACGATAATGATTTTCTGGTGTAAAATTGTACAAGAGACTCAATTCTTTCTTGTAACACTTGTTCAAAATGTATAGAATGAAGGTCCTCACTTAGTTGGGAGCTTTTCGTTCCCTACGCTGTTGTATATTTACTGATCTAATTGCATCATATTATGCATTGATTACTAATTGCATTAAGTTACTTTATATAATTGCTCACCTGATCATGTCTTCTCAATATAATTCCCTCGGAAGGAAAAAATATGATTAAGCAAAAAATTCAAATCATACTTCTCGACACGAAGGTGTGTAATGGGAAAAATCATAGCAGCTCACTCCAAACGATTTTCCTCTCTATTTGATATGTTGATTTAGTTGGTTAGAATATATTTTAATTTGATCCCAATAATAATGTTATGTCCATATGAGATGCAGATTAGTACAGGACAACAGTTTCACATTGACATTGCTGGTTCAAGATTGCATATCGAAGTAAAAAAACAAGTATGGCCGAACTTTTGAGTCCCAATTTTGCACTACCAGTTAGGGCGCACATACACCAGGCTGGGCCGGAATCAGACCGGGCTTAGACTAGATTATAACGAGATTTGTGCATTTCCAAGCCCGGCCTGTTTATAATCGAGCTTCATTTAATATGCCCATCATGCCCAACCCAAATAAAGTTTTAATTTTCAAAACCCGTCCAACAAGCCCATTTAGTTTTCGAAAGCATGGTATCACAAACATAAATTAATCAACCATAAAGATCACAATTACAATTCACAATCATAATAATATACTTAAAGTTCTGAGTTTTTACAAAAATAAAAAATAAAAACAGGCATAAATTAAAGTGCAATTACAATACTCAAAAAGATGAGGAGACGCGCCTCTTCATCAAGATAATCTAACCTTGAGCACCTAGGTTCCAGCAGTAACATACTAACATATACATAAGAATAATACGTACCCCTCCATTGTGTGGAGACAACCAGCCAGAAATGGGTCTTCATTCGTGTGGTGTTCGGTTTTCCGACGAACTCACCAACGTGCTCCTTTTCACCGGATTGGACTGGATCTAGCCCCTCTAGGTACTCTTGCACACGTAACACCCGGCATTAGCGCCCAACCTGACAGGAAGTTGGCCAGGGAAGGCACTCCGACGGTCTAGTGAAAGGTTGAAGGAGAGAAGTACCAAAGGAAGTAGAATTGAGTAGGGTTAGAGTGAATTGTGTACCTCTTTCCTCTGAAATCTGGCCGAAGCCCATTGTTCTTAGCATGTTGAGAAAACATTCCCAGCTACCTCTATCATAGGCCTTGTTCATCTCTAGTTTAAGTAAAAAAGGATTTCCAAATAAACTCTAACGCTTCATAAGCAAGTAGAATATTATATACGAAATAAGCCCCGAAGGGACAAAGCCATTCTGAAACTTAAAGACCATATTGCAGAGAACTTTTTTTGCAACCGATTGATTAACCAACATTTTTGCATATAACATCACACAAGCTTATTGGCATAATAAAGTACCCAACTTTCTGCGGATTGGGAATTTTAGGAATAAGAGTGATAACCGTATGATTTCACTCCTTCAGCAAATACCCTGAGTTGAAGAAAGCCAAAACTGCATCTTTAACTTCTTTTTCAATTCAACTACAACTTTGTTGAGGAAACATAGGTGTGTAGTCTGTATTCTTTGTTGTCGCCCACAACTCATCAAAGTTTGATCTATTCATTCACTGGATAAAATTTGGAAAACATTCATGTTCCTAGCATTTCTGCTAAATAGATAACCATTACCATCAAAATGAATGGCCAATGGATCGGTAGACACCCCAATTTTCGATCCCCGTGCCCATTTGGAATCCCCAATGATGAAAAGAGCACGCGAAATATAACTCGGAACAGTCCCTTGGGTCAAACAGATCAAAAGAGCCAAAATTTCAAAACCACTTGAACCGTACGGCCTCATTTTTCAAACCGTGCAACCCAAAATTCCATCTCTACCGTACGGCCTCCATGGTTACACCGTGCGGCACCCTTTTGCACACCGTACGGCATCGACTGTCTTATCACCGCGAATCCTGGGTTGCCCAGCAGCTCATTTCGTTTGCGTAACACGCCACAATCTACGGCCGTAGCTCGACTTCCTGCCGTGGGAAACTTGCCTAACGTGTGAAACCGACCAAATTCAACACCTATATATCTCAAGCTCTATCAAACATGTAAAGGACCGGGAAATTTCGGAAAGCAAAAGCCATTTTCCCTCACTGAAAATCAAGTTACTCCCAAAAAACCATCCCTATACTTTTATTCTGCCCAAAATTTACCCATTCAAAGCTCTATGAACCATACAAAAACCTTGCCTCATAAAACTCAAAGTTCCAGTGCCCCTTTCCTACTCAAACCGATTTCATTTCTTCATTGAACCAGTCCGAGGTATAACCCGTGCTCTTACCAAAGCCGTGTTCGCGTTCGATTGTTAGATATTTTGGCACTTTCCGGGGTTGTCCAAAACCATCATTCATGTGATTGTTATATATATCGACTCCATTTTATAATGGGTAGGTTTCTTAGGGGGTAGTGGCTTGCTCGATGCTCCTCCCATTATGTGCCAAGTTGACTGCTGCGAGGTAAAAACATTGCACAACACATCATGTATATTTTTTCCAAAATTAGAAATTATGTTTCTTCATGATTTTCCTGTCCTAAAAAACTCTTTGAAAATTTTCTTCCCATATATATATATATAGAGTCCGGTTCCGGTCAGGGAGTCCGGACTTATCTTAGGTCCGCACCTCCCACTTCCTATATACAATTTTATGAAAAACTGCTCGGATCAAACCCTTCCCGGTATTTTTTTTTGATGATTTCTCGCGGGGACCCTTAAAAACACGTTTTAAACACATCTAACGGCTCGGATCCCGACCATTTGGCCGGGAAGTGGGAGGGGTGGACCTAAGGATCCGTCAGGGAGTCCTGACTGGATCCTTGGGCTATATATATATATATATATATATATATATATATATACAATCCACTTCCCCTCCGGACGTCCGGAAATTAAGAAAATCCGGACTCGCGATCGGACGGCTGAGAATAGATCTCAGCTCTGATGCCACACGCGGGTCTAAAACGGGTAAATAGGGTTCGCGGGTCAGGGATCCGGGTTCACTTAAGCAAACGGGTCAAGACCCCTCCTCATTTCTCGCGTATTCCAGTCAGAGTTAGAGAGAGAGAGAGAGAGAGAGAGAGAGAGGGGCGACGAAGAAGAAACACGCGACCGACCAGTACGACCACCCCATTAATCTTCTCCATCGATCTTCACTAGCATCTCAGGTACCTCTGTCGCCCTCTTTCTCTCTATTTTACTCGAAATCTGAAAAAGCCCCTATTTTTAAAACTTTCAAAAACTAGGGTTACGGTTTTTGAAATCTAGGGTTTCCAAGCATTTCAAAAACTAGGGTTTTTAACCTGCTAATGGGGAACTACTTAGAATGTTGTACATTTTTACTGTGGGTTTTTTGGTTTTAATATAGGAGGTATTTTGATGTTACACAATAGTCTTGTTTGTATCTGGGCCTTCGTGGCTTTTGCAATCACATCTTTCAATTTTTTTATTATTGATGTGGTAAAAGGTTTGAAATTAATTGCATGTTGTTGGTGATTCTTGTGTTTTATGGCTGGACCTCAGACTTGTTGATATTTAAATGCAATTAGACGTCTTTCTACTGGTGAACAACCTGTGTTTCACCACCATTAGTGCATGCAGTTTACAGCACTTTGTCCTGTTACACGACACTTTATAATGTTGTTTATCTACAATTACTTGGAGAATTTAGAATGTTGTTTGTTCTGGCATTGCAAGGTTTGGATGCATCTTTCTCTTTCCATGCATTATGGTGTAGGAACCATCTCTTCTGACATAATTAGTCACAGGGTTGGACTACACTTGCTCACAATGTCATATCAAGATTTTCCAATTGAAAGTTTTGGTTTGTTACAAAATTTTATGGCAACCTAGTGCATGATCTTCTATGCTACTGAATTTTACAGTTATCTTTATGTTTGTTTGTTTCTATAGAATGGAGAGTTTGGAAGAAATATGTTCACCGTCATCGTGTCAACCACTGTGTCCATCATCTGGTAATTCTTGTGATCAAGTTTACACCCCACAAGTTAAAAATGACTTGATATCACACATTGGGCAACATTTTGGGAAGAGGAATAGACAGGAGATGTGCTTACTGGAACTTGTGTGTAGTGAACTCTGAAAGTTAGTTAGTTGTTGAGTTAGTTTCATGTTACTGCTGCAACTTGTTGATTATGAAAACTGCTGGATCTTGTTGGTTACTGGAAGTATGTTGATTCTGAAAACTACTGGTACTTGTTGATTACTGGAAGTATGTTGATTCTGAATCATTGTTGGTGAACCTGGATGCTGTAAATTACCAATCATAGTTGGGTCTTCTGGAAATATGAATTTGGAAATTTTTTGTATTTTCTTTACCTTTTCCTTGTTGATGAACCCAGTTTATGACGTGGTGGAGAGGTGGTTTTGTGGATCTCTTTTTTACATTTTTACTGATTTCTTGTCTCTGGTTGGGGATCTCTTTTTTGCATTTAGTTGGGGTTTGTTTCACCAGCTCTTCTTCACTTGATGGTGCACAAAGAAGATTTGGCATAATTTTAGATAGCATCTATGCAAGGCTGGTCAAAGCTCACAATTTTTTCATTTTAGAATGGTTTTCTGTGATTTTTGTTACTCCAAGAATAAAAATGATCATTTTCCGGATCATTATGGTTTTTTGTCAAATAGATTAAGGGAATGTTCATTTTTATTAATGAAGCCATAAAAAGCACAACATAAAATACATCAACCCATTTTGTAGCATTCAGTCAGCTCAGAAAACAAATAGGCCTACAATTGATGTAGCATTCAGTGACCTCAAATTTGTTTCCCTTCCTTTTCAAACGTACCCATACTTGCTTCAAAATTAAAATCAACAGCACCCATAACCAGAATTCAATGAAAACTACTAACAAATTAATTGACACAAGCAAATACACAGAACGCATTAGCAACACTGCATAAATCACAAATTCCCTCCCAATGAGGGTGGGCAACACACCATGCACGAGCATATATTCCCAGTTCAACAAGTTCATAATCATAATGTATCAACAAGATAAAAATGCCCTCTGAAAAGAAAAGTTATGCAAAACTAGAAAGCACAACTTAACCATGTTTCACAATTCTTTCTTCGTGGAATATTTACCAGCCATTTTTCGAATACAGCTTAGGAAGATAAAGGAGTACATGTTAATAGGACCTACTGAGGTTGACTCGGATTTCACACTCTAAATGCCATCTGGGTTCGCTTCTAGGGTTTCCGATTTGGGTCGCACAAATCTAGTTTTTGAAATGCTTGGAAACCCTAGATTTTTAAAACCGTAATCCATGAAAGTTGTAAGAGAGAGCGAGAGAGACCTGGTTCGTCGTCGTCGTGTTCGTATTGGGGGGGGTCGCTTCTAGGGTTTCTGATTTGGGTCGCACAAATCTAAAAAAATAGGGGCTTTTCAGATTTCGAGTAGAATAGAGAGAAAGAGGGCGAGAGAGGTACCTGAGATGCTAGGGAAGATCGATGGAGAAGATTAATGGGGTGGTCGTACTAGTCGGTCGCGTGTTTCTTCTTCGTCGCCCTTCTCTCTCTCTCTCTCTCTCTCTAACTCTGACTGGAATACGCGAGAAATGAGGAGGGGTCTTAACCCGTTTGCTTAAGTGAACCCGGATCCCTGACCCGCGAACCCTATTTACCCGTTTTAGACCCGCGTGGGGCATCAGAGCTGAGATCTATTCTCGGCCGTCCAATCGCGAGTTCGGATTTTCTTAATTTCCAGACGTCCGGAGGGGAAGTGGATTGTGTATATATATATATACATATATGTATCAAGAAAGCAATTTTCTTTCAACTCACCGGAAATTTTGTTTTCCATTTAATATATATATATATGTAGAGGGTAGAATTCTGGAGTCCGTTTGGTGCCTCTAAATCTACAAGACAAAGAACAGTTAGAGCACATTTGTCCTTCGTGGCAAAGGCCCTCCGATGCTTAAGTTAGTATGAGGATACTAAGTAAGCAAAGAGCAATGCGTATGAATGGGTTTCACAGCGCACCTTTCACCGTGGGCATGATGCCTGTATTTATAGGTATAGGTTAACTTGTTGATCAAGGGTCCTTGTCGCCCTAGTTTCCTTATCACGTTAGGAAACCTTTCCTAATAGGATTCACCGCATTAGGTATAGTGGTACTACTGTACTGGTCTTCTATGGTTAATGGGATTCCTTTCCATATAGGACTTACTCTCATATGTTCGTGCTATAAGGCTCTCAATAGGATTCTTCATTCCCTTGAATCACGGGATACGCCTCTTGCCTCTTATCACGTAAGAGAGTATTCTAGATCATTTCAGAACGCCCTAGAGTTCTGTTAGCCCAATAGTGATATAGCCGAGCTGCCACGTAAGACGGCTGTATTATTGCTGATCTAGAGACCCCATAACCGAGCTAACTCGTAGCTCGGTTCTATCCCTGCACCTTATCGTGGTGTCATGGTAGACTATGTATTGCGCACCTGGCCCTACACGTGGCCCCTCTAGCTCGGCTCCCCTGTAGGGTACATCCGTGTTGTTGGGCCGAGCTAGGGCACCCAGGAGGGAGTACAGGTTTTACCCTCTCCAATTGCTCCCCAGCTCTGGCCATCAGTGTTGTGGTGATGTTCAGAGCTTGTACCAAGCTATCTTGTGATTGGTTGGACATGTCACTTAGGCCTAGCCCTTCACATGGCCTCTCCCTTCACGTGGGGGGCACAAATACTTTCCCATTTAATGCGATTCCACGCACGTTGCGGACTTGATAAGACCAAAGGACGATTCAGAGACGTGTCTGTACGCGACACCCCTGTTGCCTCATTTTGCGTCCAATACCATCATTATTCCATTTCAAATCGTAAAACCTTTCACATCTCCCCCTTTTCATTTGAACATTCTTCCCCAGAGCAAGGAGAGAGAAAACAAAGATCTACCCATTTTGCCTGTAAGTTTTTGTTCAGCTTTTCAGAATTCCTTTGTCGCCTTTCCTTTTCGTCATTTAGGGTTTATCGTCATGGGTAAACTCCTAGAACTTGTGAACTCCTCTGAAAAAATGGAGAAATTCCGGCGGGACTTTAATATCCCCGCCGGCGTCCATCTTAGTGTTCCAGGGCGTAACACTTTGCCTGATTACGACCGGTCCGACGAAAAAATCCATATCCCCATTATCTTCATTTCCGAGTGCGGCCTGAAATTTCCCTTGGACCCATTCCTCTGTGAGGTTAGTGAAAGATGTAGGTTAGACCTTACGCAAATGTGCCCGAATTTCGTTCGGGTCGTTTTAGGAGTAGTTGCCCTAAACAGGGTCATCAATTTTTCGCTGGGATGGTTCGACATCCTTAGGCTATACTCCGTCGTCCCCACCATCGACGGTTCATACTACCTTAAGGCATGGAAGAAAGAGCAGCAGTTAATCACCGACCTCCCCAACTCAGCAAGGGGGAAGCAAAACGACTTCCGTGTGGTAACTGGGGACTGGATGCCCAAAACTCGAGAACGCAACCCCATTTCATGGAAAATTCCAGTAGTCGGCACAGGACCGCGTCAGTCCGTACCCTTGTTCTCCTGATTTGTGCACTTTTTCATTTTTATTCTGTCTGTATGTACTAATTGATTCTTTCGTTGTGTTGCAGCTTCCAACCTAAGTGAAGGCTATTGGCTTGACCATAACCAACTTCACCGAGACCAAATTGCAGCTGCCCTCCTCTTCGACGGTTTCGAACCGATCCCAGTTGGGCTTGATCGCGCTGCGCATGTGCTGCTCGGATACACTCCCACATATTGGGGAGGTGTTAGAAGGGTAGGAGAAGCTCGCAGTCGCCACCCTTGGCCTCCTGTCCGACCTGTACTCCTTCCCAGCGCTCCTGCCGAGCTTGGCCGCCGCAGGGTTAGAAGTAGGAATCCTTTCAGAGGAGGTGGCACGAGCGTCCAAGAAATACCAGGGCCAACACCGCGCAACACGTGACCATTGCCTCACGAGAAGAAATCCTTACCGCGATCCCCATCCTAACCAGAGGTTCAGAGCCGAGCACATCAGGTAGGGAATCGGGAGAAGACCTTGAGCAACCGGTAGACGATTACCATAGCTCTTCCTCGTCACTAGGCTACTCTCCTTCCCCCTAGCCATCTTCCATCGCCGACATGCCTGAACAACCGATCAACCTCCTTAGCATCCTTGATCTAGGTATTGCTCCTAACAACATGCCTCCACCTCCCCCAAGGCTCGGCCCCGTCGCCACTCCTCCTGCCTTTAATGTGATAGACCTCACTGGGAGACAGGCCGAGAAGAGGCCCCTAGAGGAGGGTTCCTCTCCTTCCCAGCAGCCGCCTCCCAGTAGGCAACGCACTAAGCCGGTAACCTCCCGTCGCTCTACCCGCAGCTCGGCCCCCGCAGTTTGGGCTCCGGTGCTTGCTCGCCCGGATGGGGCCTTGCTTTCCAGGGAGGATAGTGTTAGTTCCCCTGAAAATGCTTTCACTGCCGTACAAGCAGTACTGCTCCCCACTGATGTGGAGAAGGAGAAAGGGAGCTCTTACGACAAACTCCTGAAGACCGGCCTTCAATCGAACATCAAGGTAATTTAGTGTTTGTTTGTTTCTGCTACCTTCTCCCTTTTGTATAATACGTGCCTTACCGTTCGTGTAGGCGATGCAGAAGATGTTCGTTGGTCTTGAGCGAGCTCGGGACCACGAAAAGAAGATGAAGAAAAAAATAGCCGCCTTTCAGAAGAGGGGAGAGAAGGCCGAGAAGGATAGTGCCTATGACGCCCAAATATGGAGGGATGCTAACAAGGAGAACGACGAGCTGAAGGCAGAGCTAGAGGCCGTGAAGAAGAAGGCAGAAGAAACCGAGCTGGGATTGCAGCAAGAACTAGAGCAGACTAAGGTGGCAGCAGAAGATGCTCATGGCAGGGGTGTTCGCGAGGCAACAGCGAGTTACGTGGGTCAAATGCCTTTGGTGAAGAGCACAATATGGAGTGCTGCCTGGGAAAAATGCCTCGCCGTGCTGGAAGTTCCTCAAGACTCCCCCCACTGGGTGAACAGGCACATTCCTGGCCAGCCACCAACTGTCCAGCAGCCCAGCCTGACTTCGCCCGTCAATTCAGAACTTACTCCTACCGATGCTACCCCAGGAGCTGATGCCAACAAGTCCGTGGAGGACAATGCCATTGAGAAAGATGGCGCGAGTGACCCAGAAGTCATGGATGAGCCGCACTCGGACCAACGTGTCCTCCCAGAAAACGTGCAGGCTGCCTGACTTTCCTCAAATTGCCCTGCGCGGCACACTGTGGCCGTTTGTGGCCTTGTAATCCCTTGAAACACTTTTAGCTACTTGTTTGTCATGGATGCTTCTCATACGGCCCCTGGTGGCCTTTTAATTCAGTTGTTTACATTTTGTTCGTACACATTGCGTGGTTTTGTCATCTAAGTACTTAAGCTATTTGCCTGTTGAATTCAAAACTGGGTAAATTGTCCTTTGTTCGCAGGAGAACTTTGCAGCTAAGCAATTATGCATGTGCTACTAAGTGTATTCATACTTAGGTGGAATCAAACAAGTATTCGTTTGGTATTAAGCATATTCGTGCTTAAGCCAGGCAAATATTCTTTTGCAATTAAGTATATTCGTACTTAAAAAAAAACCCACCAGTTACTCGTCTGGTACTAAGCATATTCGTGCATATTGCAATTTTCGTTTGCAATTACCTAAGAGTTCTCGTACTTAGGAAAAAAAAACTAACCAATTGCTTGTTTGGCGTTAAGCATAGTCGTACTTAGAAAACATATTGCAATTTTCGTTTGCAAGCTGTCAAAACTTATGGGTGTCAACGTAGCATATACGTACTGTTCCCCAATATGTTGGAGCATCTTCGTGCTCATCCATATTTTCAAAACACAACAACACCGATGGACGTAAAAACGAGATTCTATTCGTAATCTGATCAGATAATGCTCGTGAAATAATTGTCAATAAAATCCGAAAATAAAACTAAGGGTACCTTCTCGTGGGGCCCTATTTATTTCATGACAGAAAGCAAAAACAAGAAAAGGTTGTGACTGTATTCGTAGTCACCACTTGCTATTGATAAAACCTACGGAGGTTTTGCACATTCCATGGTCGTGGAACTGCACAGCCGTCCAGGTCGGCCAATCTGTATGCCTCTATTCCAGCAATACCAGTGATCTTGTACGGCCCCTCCCAATTCGGCCCAAGCTTTCCATCAGAGGACACTTTGGTGTTGGCCAATACCTTCCGTAGGACTAGATCGCCCACTTTAAACTCCCGAGGCTGGACCTTTTTGTTGTAGCTTCTCCTCAGTTGTTCTTGGTAGGCCGCCAAGGTTATCAGTGCCCGTTCCCTCTTTTCCTCTACTAGGTCAAGCTGCTCGGCCAGGGCTTGATCGTTGCCCCCTGATTCGACCAAAGCAGTGCGGTTGGTCGGTAAACCTACCTCCAAAGGGATTACTGCCTCTGTGCCATAAGCTAGGGAATAAGGAGTCTGTCCCGTAGACCTCCTCGGTGTAATCCTGTAGGCCCAAAGTACTATGGGCAGCTCGTCGGGCCACTTTCCCTTCTTGCTCTCCAGCATCTTTTCCAGGCTCTTTAGGATGGATTTGTTTGAGGCCTCTGCCTGGCCGTTGCTTTGTGGGTAAGCTGGGGTGGAATAATAATTTTGTATGCCATGTTGGGCACAGAAAGCTTTGAACTTGTTCCCAAACTGCGACCCATTGTCTGAAATAATGGAGTATGGTAATAGGCGCGCGAAATTCGTGAATTTCAGCGCCTAAGTAAGAAAGAATTAGCGCGTTAGACATGCGGTTAACTCTCATTTTCCATTTAATTCGTGCACGTGGTTGGTTTTTGTGTTTGTGCTTACTTTGCAGGGAATTGAGATATCTCGGCGCTAATGAGAGGTACGTGGAAAGACCGCGACGGAACGTGAAAGCAAGCAAGGCCATGGAGATTAAGTGTTGAAGTGAATTTCTCGGGAGAAGCAATTTAAGCTGTCGGGAGCGCTATAGAAAAATGAGAGGAGCGCTTAAAAGTGGCACAAAAAAGGCTCCAAAATGAACAGAAAGTTCACGAGCGCTACACCTAAAATAGTGTAGCGCTACCGGTCGGCTTCGAGTCAACGGTCAACAACTTGGTTAGCCGGTCAACACGTGCTAATGGATTCGGGAGCGCTACACCCAAATAGGGGTAGCGCTACCGAGGGACTTAATGGGCGTTGAAACGAGGGCGTTTTGGGTTGTCGTGCGATCCGATTCCGATTCTTTTAGGTTATTAATTGTAATGGCGGGGGTTCGAGTATAAATACCCCTTTAGAACTCAAAATTAGGTGACACAATTCATAACTTTCGTTCTATTTTCTTAACTTTGGCTGCTGATTTCAGGATTTTTTTGCGAATTCAAGTTTAATTCAAGTTTCGTAGTACTTGCCAGCATTGAAATTTTGTTCCCGGTTGGTAATCTAATACGTTTCCCTTCCTTTAATCTGTGGTATTGTTTTCGTATTTCAAACCGTTTGAAGCATGTTTAGATCAAGGGTAAATTTTATTGCCGCGTTCAATAAAATCATAAGTGAGGAGTTTCATAGAGTGCAGCTGCGGGGCGAAAGCGCCTCGTGGCTAGGCTAATTGATGTTTACCTCGGGTTCAATAAAACAGAATTTTTCAGCAATTTTGGGATATGAAATTTTTTCTAACGGACAAATCCCGGGCATCGCTAGAGTTCTTGTAAGTGGGACGAAGGAATCCGGAGCCTTCCTCTCGACTGCACATGGCAACTGGTGACAGGTGGTGTGCATTCGTTAGGGAACCTTTTTCTTATTCTAAAATCAATTATTTCAAGGAATTGTGACCCGAGTGGACATTGGTTAGGGCTAGTTGCGGACGCTGGAGTTCCCACGGCTGTGCTCACCTTTTTATTTCACCTTAAATCAGTTAGTTTAGTTAGTTTTCCAGTTAATTAATCAAAGTGAAACAAGGGGTGGCTACCTAAGAGCCAAGTTAAACTAGAATCACACTTTTGGGTCAAACACCGTCCGTCCGTCTCTGTGGTTTGACTCCGGTACTTCCGAATTATTGTGCTACACTGATTGGTAGTCCTGCGCTTGGGACGTGTTTTTGAGTCTATATTTTATACACCCGATCGGTCAAGCATTTTTGGCGCTGTTGCCGGGGATCGAACCCGGGTCACCCACGTGACAGGCGGGAATACTTACCACTATACTACAACGAAAGACCATACGTGGAAAGACCGCAACGGAACGTGAAAGCAAGCAAGGCTGTGGAGACTAAGTGTTGAAGTGAATTTCTCGGGAGAAGCAATTTAAGCTGTTGGGAGCGCTACAGAAAAATGAGAGGAGCGCTCAAAAGTGGCACAAAAAAGGCTCCAAAATGAACAGAAGGTTCACGAGCGCTACACCTAAAATGGTGTAGCGCTACCGGTCGGCTTCGAGTCAAACTGTCAACAGCTTGGTTAGCCGGTCAACACGTGCTAATGGATTCGGGAGCGCTACACCCAAATAGGGGTAGCGCTACCGAGGGATTTAATGGGCGTTGAAACGATGGCGTTTTGGGTTGTCGTGCGATCCGATTCCGATTCTTTTAGGTTTTTAATTGTAATGGCGGGGGTTCGAGTATAAATACCCCTTTAGAACTCGAAATTCGGTGACACAATTCATAACTTTCGTTCTATTTTCTTAACTTTGGCTGCTGATTTCAGGATTTTTTTGGGGATTCAAGTTTAATTCAAGTTTCGTAGTACTTGCCAGCATTGAAATTTTGTTCCCGGTTGGTTATCTAATACGTTTCCCTTCCTTTAATCTGTGGTATTGTTTTCGTATTTCTAACCGTTCGAAGCATGTTTAGATCTAGGGTAAATTTTATTGCCGCGTTCAATAAAATCGTGAGTGAGTAGTTTCATAGAGTGCAGCTGCGGGGCAAAAGCGCCTCATGGCTAGGCTAATTGATGTTTACCTCGGGTTCAATAAAACAAAAATTTTAAGCAATTTTGGGATATGAAAATTTTTCTAACGGACAAATCCCGGGCATCGCCACTACGCCAAATGTTGCCTTTTACGGCGGTCGAAAAATGCCACTAACAACAGTAAAAGCACCACTAAAGCTATTTTGCGGCACTTTTACAACAAAAGTAAAAAGTATTGTCAATGCGAGTGTTGGGAATAAAAAATGGCACTAGATAAGTGCCGGTAATAAAATACGGCACTTTTTGCGGCATTTATAAAGTATCAGTAATAATTTTGATGTCCAAACAATTAAAACAACACTTTGCAATAAGCACCGGCAAAAGTAAGCAATAACGGCAGTTTATAAGCGCCGCAAATGGACGTGATTTTTAAACTAATAGCGGCTAGAAATAAGCATCGGCAAAGATCCATATCATCCCTGTAGCATCAAATTTTTCGATCTCAACACATGTTTCAATGAATTAAACAAATAAATCTGCTCGTACCAACATGTCATACAAAATAAAATTCTATTAGATCGAATCAAGTCGACATGTACAAGTCTCAAGTGTCGAAAGGAAAGAAGTAGCTTTAGATAACTACAAAATACCAAAACTCATCTCCACCACGCAATAAGTCTAGTTCATTCATCCAGGCCTCAAATGCCATGCCCAAAAGTAGGCCTAACACTTGCATAATGCCATGCCCAAAAGACATCCGAACACACCAAAATAAGATGTCCAAAAGTCCCAAAGTCGTCCTCCCACTCTCTGTTTTGCTGAAGAGAATTGGAGCCATCCGAAGCACATTCAAAATTGCATGTTCGGATCTCATTAGCCTGTTAGAACAAAAAGTCACAAAACAATTTCATAACAGAGGTCATAGACACCCAAAATTAAGACAACTATGGGAAATGATAACACTATTGATTCAAAACAATTACCATTAAACTCAAAAAGAAATAAGCATCAAACTAGGACATATCCTCACAGGTTTTCATAATACTACTAATCAATGAAGCAATACGGATACGGAATATGGATACGACATGATACGGACACGGCGAAACTCAAAAAACTAGGCGAACATAAAAATTAAAGCCTGAGTCGACTAGATACTGCCAGGTTGGTGTTCAATGGCATGAGATGCTACAGCATGGGCTGGTTTTTAAAATGCCATCAGTGCAAGTGCTACAAGTTTGAAATGAAGATAATTAAAGATGCCTACATCAAAGTGCATAATGAAAGGCTAGCTGCAGTTTTTCCCATTGGAAATATGAACGTAGTTTGAACTTTAGGATCTTTATAGCCATGTTGGGTCCTCTAAACATACTAGGATCTTTATAGCCATGTCGGGTCTGAGCCATTGTATGAAACAGAAGGCTAATTTCTTACTCATGTTGTTGATAGATGTTGATTGTCTGAGAATATCAGCAACAAAAGCTTAATTTCTTCCGGGTAAGCATAAAGATGTAATGTAGGACTAGATGATGAGAACAAGTCATCCTCATACGAGGGCAAACTGTTTTTTTCAAATTCGGTCTAACCCTTTAAATAATGAAATGAGAGCAGCTATCATATAAAACGTTTTACCTTTTTTTGTTCATTATTTGCAAATGCAAGAAATCCCCGCCACAAGCATCTTCTAGAAGAATGACACTATCGACATCACTTGCCAATATGCAACCCATTTCTAAAGAACTAGAGCTCTTCACTACATATTGTGGTGCATTACTCAGCCCAGCGAGCACACATGGCAAGAATGTGTATCCAATCTGTCACATTGGATTGAAGCTCAGCTTTTCCGGTTGGGATTAGACTGCAATTTTACAAAACCATACGTCAATTCTACATGTGATTGTAATACTTATACGAGGGTCAGATTAGATTTTCACATTGTCATCAACTTCCATTCATCAAGGGCGAGGTGGTCGTGCCAACTTAAATGAGGGGGGGGGGGGGTGTCCATGTCTATGTCCGTATCCGACACGTGAACGTGTCCGACAATGTGCAAATATACATGTCTACTAGGGATGAAAGAAAACAGAATCCTGTAAAGAGAAACAACAATGTTCACAAACTGATACAATTCCTGATCTTGTGCACAAAAAGAGGACTTCCGGGTGGAGCTCTAAGAGATGTTTCTTGTGTTAGAAAAATGAGACATGTCCTAACTATGCTTTTGACCCATATGGTTTAGGTTGCCTAAGTTTTCATTACTTGAGATATGTCTCAATTGCCTATGTTTGTGTTCCCGAAGAATTGTTAATGTGTGTGTGAGAGAAACTAGGCAAGATTTACAAACCTGTTCCAAAGCACAATTTACGGCTTTTCATTTATTTTTTTTAGCTACTTGGCTCTTACAAAAGTTACTTACGAGAAAGACAAAGCAAACAAAAATACTCCAGCCAAACAAGGAAATGAAAAAAGAGCAGAGTATCCAATAACAACGACAATAAGTAACAGCAGCAATAGCACTTAACAAAAATCTGAACCATGACTTCAATTAAGCTCAAGCAATAGCAATAGCATTAGTAGTAGTAAGCAGCCTTCAAGCAAAACTAGTTGAGTGGACCATCCTCATTAACAACAGCAGCATCATAGCACTACTAGCAGATCACTTGACACGGGAACCTGCCTAAATACGCATTAGACACACCATGTGGCGTGTCCCTTAAATTTATTTAATTTTTGGAGGGGGCACACCGGGAACAAGGCATGGACACATGGGGACATGACATGGACATGTTGGGGACACGGCTTGACAAACACAGTGAACAACAGAATGAATGTAGACAACACCTGATTGCGAGATTTCAAATAAAATTGCAGTCTGGCACGTCAAAGTTCAGTGCGGTAGTCTTCTGGCTTAAACCACAACGAAAAATTAGTACCCTTGTGCACCATCCATTCAAGAAACTACCCGTCCAGCTTCTTCAACTATCTGCGTGAAGTGTAAACTTTATAAATGCAGTTAAACCATAAAACCCAAAAATTTCCAACAGAAAGTGAAAATTATACATGATCATAACTATGTTGATAATAACAATCTTAAAATGTAGATATCTCACAGGCAAGAAGAGATTGTCGAGCATACTGTGGTATTGTTCTTTTTAGCTAGTGTGAATGTCCTTTTGAGCTCACAGCATCACAAGGGAAATGCCATTCACATTTTCGAGTTTATTGTTCTGCATGTAACAAAGGGGAAAAGTACTTATATGATTTACTTGCAACCACGTAATATCCTACCGAAGTCTATACATACACTAGGCAAAATTGAAAAAAAATATCGACGACGACTTCACAAGCCTGATTTGATTTGTTCTGAAAGCAAGGATGTCTTCAACAAATGACCTTACCAAAACACCAGCAACCATATCCCATGGTTTTAGACGATATTCCCAATATGCTTCTACAATTCCAAGAGCTACATGGCACATATCCACTGTTACAGCACCTAGCCTTCTCACACCCTACAAATGCCAAAAATGAGAGAGACAAAGAGAGATAGAGATAAAGGGGAGAGAATATTACAGAAAGTACACTGCCGTTTGTGATATAGAACAAAATCTAAAAGAACCCATTGCTTCTCCGCATGATATAGCTACAAAAACAAGATGTACTCAAAGTAAAGAAATCATAATTACCCGGTGGATGTCAGTAAATTCTTTGAATAATTCAATGTTGGTTGCCCATGCATCATCATGTTCATACCCAACCCAGTAACAAGAAGAGATCGTTCTACCTATGAAAAGCATCGAAAAAAAGATGAGATTTAAAAGAGAAATTCCAGCTTTATGTTCCACTTGAATTTATGCTCTTCTAAGAGTTTCTAAAACTAACTCCTTGTCAATTTTTCGTTAATTTTAAACCCATGACAACTCCTTTCAAGTTCCCAAAAGTACAGAAAAAGGGTAAACAAAACAACACAAAACAAAGGGGGAGAAAAGGGTTATGAATTCAAGGGATAAAAACTTAAAGAAGCAGTAAGAAAATCAAGGTAATTTTACAGCTTACCAAATCCTAGAAAAGAGAGACAATACTTCATTTTCAAGAGAGACTGAACAGGTCCACCCTCACCAAACTCATGTGTTTGTAAACCTTAAGACACCCAAAAAAGCATTTTAAAATCCGAATGCCATTTTCATGAACCCAAACTGTAAATTTCAAGAAACAGACAAAATCAAGATTAGGGTTTTGAATTGAATGATTGGTGGTTGGAAAAGTTATGACTATTCTGTGAAAATACAGAGGAGACGCCATTGGTGGAATACAGCTTTTACAAAGTCCTCATTCTGTCAAAATACGTTCTAATATAATTGAAAGACAGGAAATGTAATTGAAAGACTGCAATTAAGTCACACAGAATGCCAAGTAACTGACCACCAGACAAAACAATTAGTAAACCGAGAATCAGGTACTCGTTATACAAAAAGATTGCAAACTTCGATTGGGGACTTTTGTGCTCATGCACCATCATTCCAAGCCACTGATGAGTGATTTTTACTCTTCCAACACAAAAAAAAGTCCAGCAATACAAACAAACATACCCTGAGTTTACACAATAGAGTGTAACCAGATAAATCGTTAAAGAGAAATTAGGGTTTTTCAGATTGGAATTAACAGTGGGAAGGAAGAAGAATAATGCAAGATAGAGGAGGGTAAAGTACCAGTAGTATAGCGTTCAAGGCACCACACGGAGGTTTGAAACCCTAGTTTTTCAATCAGTTTCATCCACCATTAGAACACGATTAGAGGAGGGAGGAGAAATATAGTGTGTGTGTGTGTGTGTGTGTGTGTGAGAGAGAGAGAGAGAGAGAGAGAGAGAGAGAGCGCTTACAAGCTTTTACAGAGTACTGTTGATCGAAGAGTCCAGAGCGCTTTTTTTTTTTTTTTCTCTTAGATCTGTGTTTCTGAAATCTGAATATGCTGCCTTTGATAAAGGGGCATGTTTGGCCACATGTACTGCACGGGGGAAAAAATTGGAGGGAAATAATGAGACCTAGCTGGCGGCAAAAACAGTAGTACTACAGTTATTTTTGGCACCAAATTTCTACTCATCTTTAACAGCTGTAATCTAAAAGTTCCGGTATTGTGTATTTTTAAAGGCTCTTTTAAGGCAGTAATCTAAAACTGCCGTTAATGTGTATTTTTAAAGGCATTTTTAATTACCTTCACAAATAGTATCCTTTTAAGGCATTTTTTTTAAGTACCGCTATAAAAAATGACGTTAAAAGTGATATTTGGCGTAGTGCGCTAGAGTTCTTGTAAGTGGGGCGAAGGAATCCGGAGCCTTCCTCTCGACTATACATGGCAACTGGTGACAGGTGGTGTACATTCGTTAGGGAATCTTTTTCCTATTCTAAAATCAATTATTTCAAGGAATTGTGACCCGAGTGGACATTGGTTAGGGCTAGTCGCGGACGCTGGAGTTCCCACGGCTGTGCTCTCCTTTTTATTTCGCCTTAAATCAGTTAGTTTAGTTAGTTTTCCAGTTAATTAATCAAAGTGAAACAAGGGGTGGCTACCTAAGAGCCAAGTTAAACTAGAATCCACACTTTTGAGTCAAACACCGTCCGTCCGTCTCTGTGGTTCGACTCCGGTACTTCCGGATTATTGTGCTACACTGATTGGTAATCCTGCGCTTGGGACGTGTTTTTGAATCTATATTTTATACACCCGGTCGGTCAAGCATTTTTGGCGCCGTTGCCGGGGATCGAACCCGGGTCACCCGCGTGACAGGCGGGAATACTTACCACTATACTACAACGAAAGACCATACGTGGAAAGACCGCAACGAAACGTGAAAGCAAGCAAGGCCGTGGAGACTAATTGTTGAAGTGAATTTCTCGGGAGAAGCAATTTAAGCTGTCGGGAGCGCTACAGAAAAATGAGAGGAGCGCTCAAAAGTGGCACAAAAAAGGCTCCAAAATGAACAGAAGGTTCACGAGCGCTACACCTAAAATGGTGTAGCGCTACCGGTCGGCTTCGAGTCAACGGTCAACAGCTTGGTTAGCCGGTCAACACGTGTTAATGGATTCGGGAGCGCTACACCCAAATAGGGGTAGCGTTACCGAGGGACTTAATGGGCGTTGAAACGATGGCGTTTTGGGTTGTCATGCGATCCGATTCCGATTCTTTTAGGTTTTTAATTGTAATGGCGGGGGTTCGAGTATAAATACCCCTTTAGAACTCGAAATTCAGTGACACAATTCATAACTTTCGTTCTATTTTCTTTACTTTGGCTGCTGATTTCAGGATTTTTTTTGGGATTCAAGTTTAATTCAAGTTTCGTAGTACTTGCCAGCATTGAAATTTTGTTCCCGGTTGGTTATCTAATACGTTTCCCTTCCTTTAATCTGTGGTATTGTTTTCGTATTTCAAACCATTCGAAGCATGTTTAGATCTAGGGTAAATTTTATTGCCTCGTTCAATAAAATCATCAGTGAGTAGTTTCATAGAGTGCAGCTGCGGGGCGAAAGCGCCTCATGGCTAGGCTAATTGATGTTTACCTCGGGTTTAATAAAATAAAAATTTTAAGCAATTTTGGGATATGAAATTTTTTCTAAAGAACAAATCCCGGGCATCGCTAGAGTTCTTGTAAGTGGGGCGAAGGAATCCGGAGCCTTCTTCTCGACTGCACATGGCAACTGGTGACAGGTGGTGTGCATTCGTTAGGGAACCTTTTTCCTATTCTAAAATCAATTATTTCAAGGAATTGTGACCCGAGTGGACATGGGTTAGGGCTAGTCGCGGACGCTGGAGTTCCCACGGTTGTGCTCTCCTTTTTATTTCGCCTTAAATCAGTTAGTTTAGTTAGTTTTCCAGTTAATTAATCAAAGTGAAACAAAGGGTGGCTACCTAAGAGCCAAGTTAAACTAGAATCCACACTTTTGAGTCAAACACCGTCCGTCCGTCTCTGTGGTTCGATTCCGGTACTTCCGGATTATTGTGCTACACTAATCGGTAGTCCTCCGCTTGGGACGTGTTTTTGAGTCTATATTTTATACACCTGGTCGGTCAAGCATTTTTGGCGCCGTTGCCGGGGACGGCAACGAGTGTTCAAAGGTGTAGAGTTGTAGTTCTTTTTGTCTTTTAGTCGAGTTACCATAGGTCGAAATAAGAATGTTTCCCCTAAACGGGATCCCTTTTATTATCGCGCCCTACACATCGTTTAGTTCGAAACGAACCGGAGTCAAGTTAGCCTGTGTTTTCTAGTTCTTCATCTTCTAGTTTAGAGTCAGACTTAGTTGAGCACCAGTCAAAGTCTATTCCCTTTAGTGGTGTTTATATAGAGTTGCCTTTTGAGCCAATTAGTGTTAGTAATCCGCTCTTCCAGCCAGAATTAGAGTCAGTTTCGGAGCTAGAGTCAGAGACAGGCGAGATGGCAGACCAACAAGTAGCTAATCAGCTATCCTTGAGGCAGCACATACACCCCGAGAGGACCACTCGTCCCGGACCCATTGTGTTCCCTCAAGAGACACAAGCAGCATGCAATGCCTTTACAGTCAAACCCGGTGTTCTGAATAGCCTCCCCAGTTTCTATGGGAGGGAGTCTGATGATCCGTACGAGCATGTGCGGGCATTTGAAGGGTTGGTGCGCAATCTGGCGTCCGATACCCAGTATGATAACGCGTGCCTCAAGCTGTTTGAGGCAATGCTGAAAGATGGCGCGCTTAGGTGGTTCCGAATGCAAAAGTCTCGATCCTTCACCACTTGGGCACAAGTGCGTGACGAGTTTTCTAGGAAATACTTTTTTGAGGCTAAGACTGAGAGTCTTATGCGTCAAATCCAAGGTTTTAGGCAGGAAAGGGGTGAGTCATTTCTCAAGGCAGGAGAGCGTTTTAAGGACTTGCTCCTAAGGCTGCCACACCATGGCTTTGAGAGAATTCAGCTTGCGGGATTCTTTCATCTGGGTCTCAACGCTGAGACAGTCCAGCACATAGAATATTCTTGCAAAGGGGGCAATTTCTTGTCCAAAACAACGGACGAGGCTTGGGATTTCTTAGATGACATAGCGGATAGGCAGAGGGCTTTAGAACCATCCGATTTTGAGCAAACCGGACCCTTTAGGTCCAACGTTGTCCCTGTCACCATTCGTGACCAACGACTTCAGGCTCAGGTTGAAAAGATGGCTCAGAAATTAGAGGAGCTAAAAGTGAGGCAGACCCGTCCAGTTAACGAGGTATCGATAGAGGAAGTTTGCGTGTGGTGTGAATGTAAAGGTCACACCGCGACCGCTTGCCCTGGGTTTATTGCCGCAAAGGGGGCAAACCAGTTTAATCAAGAAGAGGTTAATGCAGTCAGGACTTGGGACCCTTATTCTAACACATATAATCCAGGATGGAGGGATCACCCCAATTTTGGGTGGTTAGATTCCAGACCCGTAGGTGGAGGTCAAGCTCAACCCCTGGCGTTACCTTCGCCGCAGCAGTTTCAACAAGCCCAATTGTCCAGACCCCCTCAGGACCAGGTTATCCCATTTCATTACCAGCCGCAATTTAGTAGGGGCGGGTCCATCCACTTGTGGTCCTCCCCCAGGTTATACGCAAATGACCGCTCGCGACCATAAGTTAGAGGATACTGTCAATTCCCTGATGCAGTCACAGATAACATTTCAGACGGAAACAAGACAGCAAATCGGGGCCCTTACGGCCCAAATGTCACAACTCACTGCGGTTGTCGGTCAACTGCACCAGGAGAGGGGTAAGTTTCCAGCCTAAGGTAGTGCTGCAGGTGCCCATTATTTGGGAAATTCTGCAGGTCCTTAATGTTCAGAGTCCGAATCAGGAAGAGGCTAAGTCGGTCACCATTCTCAGGAGTGGGAAAGAGATTGACAAGACCATGCAGCCGAAGCAAAAGCCGGTTGATGCGCCTAAAGCCACTCCTGATATTGTTGATGGCCCGAGGGAAGAAGTAGAGAATACTAAGGAGTCACCTGAGGTGGTGGTACCTGCAGCTGCAGCACCCACGACTCCAACGCCGCTAGCTGTCCCAACAGCTCCATTTCCCCAAAGGTTGGCGGTGAAACCTAAGCAGAATATGAACCTTAAGATGTTAGAACTTGTCAAGAGGGTGCAATTCCCTATCACTTTGATGGAGGCGATTGAGTCCTTTCCTCAGTGCGCGAAGGTATTGAAGGACTTATGCACAAAAAAGCATAAGGATAGGAACAATGTGGTTTTGATGGAGCAGGTGAGCTCCATTATTCAGACTGAGATTCCTGCCAAGTGCAAGGATCCCGGGTGTCCCACCATTGCAGTAGATATCGCGGGCCAGACATTCGATAAGGCATTGCTTGATTTAGGAGCGAGTGTTAACTTGCTCCCCTATTCAGTACACTTGAGGTTGGGCCTAGGCGATCTGAAAGCTACTCCTGTCACGCTACAGTTAGCAGACCGGAGTGTGAGAGTACTCAAGGGTGTGGTGGATGATGTTATGATTCAGGTAGGTGAGTTCCAATTTCCTGCGGATTTCATTGTCTTAGACACTTGCCTGAATCCTGAGGTTTTAGAGAAGACTCTCATCATTCTAGGTCGTCCTTTCCTAGCCACCTCCAATGCCGTCATGAATTGCAAAACTCTAAAGGAGGAATTCGTTTATCTAGAATTGTTTCCAGTATTTTTTAAGTGTTTTCTTTTTTCATCTAGAATATTAACAAGAAGTGATCAATGGTATTGGTATTTTTTTTGTATTCCGGGTGGGTACCACATGGCGGAGCCTACATGGTGCCCAGACGTTACAACCAGGCTATCTAAAAATGTATTGGATGGCTCAGATTTCCCCTATCTTTCCTCCTCTCTCTCCCCTTTCTCTCTCTATAATCCAGATCGTCCAAAACAGAAATAGAAGGCTGGATGCGCCGCGTGCGGTACTGTTTACATTCAAAATTGTCATATCCCGTAATTAATGGACACGTGGTCAATAATACCAAACGTTGCCAACTTATTATGAATAAGAAACACTAAATCATATTGTTTATGAAGAGAACAATACGATGTCGTGTTATTCTTTAATTTAAAAGTTGGTTATTGGCAGTTACAGCCAGAGAGCGGTTAAAGGATGCAAATTAAAGGGCTTTGAAGTCACTTTATTAACTACCAAAAGCATAGGTTTCATCTTTTGACATGTGTACGAATCAAGTAGTTAACAGTTGAACTAATCACACATGGAGTAGATAATGGGAGTTGGTTATACTTCAATTTAACCATGTGAAAAATGTGATTCCAGTAGCAAGCCTTTCAGGGTTATATTCAAATTCTTTTAGAAGGAAGGAACAATATTTTGAAGTCAAACAATGGAGTTCGAAGTCAAGGAACCATGCGGGATATTCAAACTACAAGCAAGGTCTATAAATAGAAGAGATTGAAGAGTGAAGAAACCCCGGACAAATCTTCAAGAAATAGCAAAAATGATGCTTGGTTTGTTCTTAGGCAGTTAGAATTGTAGTTTTAGGAATTCGATTCAGTTCAAAGTAGTTTAGGAGTAGATGAAAGTAGTATTTTTTAACCATTCAGTGTTCGAAGTTCTTGTTATCGTTCTATTTGAAGTTGAAGAAGATTTCGAAGTAAGTTTACTTCTGATTTCTTAATCAAAGCATCTTATTTCTTTGTTGTTCTTCAATTTCTTGATCAAATTGATTTATATTTCTACACTTTGAAAGAAAAGTCCTCTTAATTGAGGTAATTGAACCATTCAAACACAATCGTTTGATTAGATTTGGTTTTCCAAAGTTAATCTGAGAGAGAAGACTTATAAGATTTATCTGGCACGCTCACACACAATAATTTTCTTTTGTTAAGAAGTAAAAAGACCAAATAGGTACCACGTGGTACCCGCACGGCACTGAAAACTCAGTCATGGTATTGACTTGCAGTTTTAGGCAACAACTTTGACTTGAAGTCTTATATAAAAGTCACCAGAAATTCCAACTTTCTCTGTCAAAGTTAGTTGTCAATGGAGGACCATTCCTATCAAAATAACGCGTTCTTTGTAGTACTCCCCTCCTCCTAATTTGTTTGTTTATTTCGATAACCGAGTTATTTTTCAATTACATATATCTCTTAATATAAATTTTTAATTAAAATTATGCAATATGAATCTTTTTTTATAATTCTCAATTAGTTCAATTTGAGCATCCATAACAGGTTCTCATTTTTGAAAGATTTCTTTGCCATTTTTCAAAAATGGCAAAATAAATTGCAAATTGGGTGCCACACCCATAATGCGAAAATTCTCTCAAATTTGGCAAATGCCAATACCTTTTTCATATATAGCAAAATTTATGGCAAAACTGTCATTGGAGATTGAGAGAGAAAAGTGAGAATGACAATGACATACATTGGAGTAGCTCCCTTGCTAGTCTTTTGGTGGAATGACACTATACGTTGCCCAAAAATGAGAATGGACAATGATAAAACGGCAATCATGGGTGTGGATGCTCTTATACCACGTATTAAAATCATGAAAAATATTATAAATTGAAATATATAAGCAATAGAAAACTGACAAAAACATAAAAAATGAACAAATAAATTGGGAGGGAGGGCAGCAAATGAGCCGAATCAAGCCAGGCTTTACAATGTTCAGGTTCGTTCGTTAAGTATTTAAACAAACTTTAACCGAGCTCGAGCTCACTGAAACTTTGATGAGCCGAGCTTGGCTAGGGTTGAACCAAACTCAAACCTATTCACGAGCCTTAACGAGTCAAAAATATTAGATACTTATATTCTCATACATGTTTAGAACGTTAAATATATAAATTTTTTATTTTGTACATAAATATATTTATACGTATATAAAATTATAAAAATATATGAAAATTTAAAATTAAACTAATACTTTTAAAAGCTTATACATGTACTCGTTATAAAATTTTCATTATGCACATTGATAGGTGCTAAAAGCACCCGTTTAACCTCTCCAATTTGCACTTTGTTAGGCCAATTAGGTTATTATTTAACTAGCGTTTGTTGGTTATTGGTGTTATAGGCTTCGAATGCTCAAGGATTTGGAAAACATGCTTTGGAGTGGTTTAGAAGTGTCAAGCAGGCGAAGAGGTGCGAAAGAGGAGCCAAAAGTCAAGTCGCCGCCTTCTTGGTCTGGACCACCACATTCCTGGTCCGGAACAGCATTCAGGACCACAAATGCATGCAATCTGCCTCCTTGGTCCGGACCAGTAATCCCACCAGTTTCCATGTGCAATCTGTTTTCTTGATCCAAACCACCTGTACCTTGGTTCAGACTAGCGCAACGCGAATTAGGGTTTTTACACACTTTTATGTAATTTTTAGGGTTCCAAGTATAAATAGAGGTGCATTAGTACAGGTCACTTTTAAAAGGTATAGACTACCCCATAGCACAGACCTGAGTTAATACTTCATCACTTTTAAAAGGCTTTTTGAACTTGGGTAACAGTATCTCAATTAGTTAATTTGCCTACTGGAAACACGCTTACACCTCAACATCACCTCTAGTGTTAAATTAGGAGTCCTTGATCCCTACTTGTCCATAAAAACATGTTTTAACTTCTATTCTACTGCTATCCCTTCTATCAAAACCAATACTCTATCAATACCTTCAGCACGTCATGCACTTTGTAATTGGTGAGTTAGCTTCACTATCCTATTTCAACCTGACGAACCGAATCTCGTGTTGAGAAATTTTCATCTGGAGATTTTGGAAAATGTATATTAGCAGACAAAGTGATCAATATTTAAAGCCAGAAACTGAGTTTAATTTTGCCCAATAAAGTTTGTACTGCAAGTCATTAGCAACAGTAGACGTTAGTTGACAATTATATTGGAGTAGTAACTTATTTAATTGTTCTGCCTATATTTTATTTATTTATTGTCCTGAAGCGAGTGGATATCAACTGTGTTCCATAGGCAATACGCAGTTCAGAGTTAGTTGCAGCACGCATAAGCTATATAAAGATAAAGCATAGACCGTCCAAAGTAGCAATCGGGCTACTTGAAAGAATATATGAAATTCAAAATGGAAGGGACATTTTGTCGAACACATAAAATACATTTTTCTCTCTTTAATACAGGATGGGATTAAAATACCGAGGGGTCCGGCACTGGAGTGCACCCAAAACAAAAACGTATGCAATCCACCAAGATGAAGAGGGTAGAATGGATTAATTTTTTCCATTTGTTTTTGCATCACTTTTCATCAAAGAGAGAGGGATGACTGAACTCGACAACCTCCAGGGGAAAGAATGTTTTCGTTGTCCGTCCAACAAGCCATTTAATTTGCTAAAATGTATCACAAAAATAAATTATTTAACCATAACGATCGATCACAAATTAAAATTCACAACCATTAATTATAGTTAGAGTTCCAAGTTCTCACAAAACTATTAAAGTAAATAAATGGTAAAAGAAAAGAGAAAAAATTGAAGAGCAAGAAGACAAAGATGAAACCAACTCTTTAATGAGAGGAGATGAGCCGCTTCCAGAAAAAAAAAAAAAAAAAAAACCCCTAAGCAACTAGGACTTATAGCAGTAACTGTTAGAACTATGAAGAACCATTGTGGCCTTCCGGACAAGGTTCAAGGCAGTTCCGATGGGATATTCAGAAAAAATCCCGAGCAGGTTTTGATCTGACGTGGAACTATCTGAAGTTCTAGTCCGCTCGGTTGGGATGGTAAAATGCGCATTTTCGTCGTTTTAGGGTTTCCTGATGTTTGTGTCACCTTGTGTTATAAAAGGGACGCATACGGCAGCCCCCATTTAATCTTGATTGTTGTTCTTCATAGTGAAACCCTCTAGCACCCCGTGGAGTGCGATTAGGCGATTAGGTTAAGTCAGATCCACGTATATCATTGTTTTCTTATTCGTTCTTTCTATTGCTTGTTTATATTTTTTGCGTGTGATTGTTTACTTTGCCTTACAACTGGTATCAGAGCACCCAGGTTGAGTAGGAGCATCGATGGCAAGAGAAGACATTGAAAAAGCTAACAAAATCGAGTGGTTTGATGGAACAGTCTACGGGTATTAGGTTCTGCGTTGAGTACTAAGACTAAAGGTAGGAGTTCTGAAAGGGGTTCTGGCAAGAAGAATAGGTCGAAGTCTAAAAAGCACAGGAGCAAGTCTAGATTTAGGCCAACAGGAGGTCGAGTGTTGGAATTGTCGCAAGGTGGGCCACTACAGAAGAAATTGTAAGGAGCCGAGAAAGCAAAACGATTCTGCTAATGTTGTTGCATGTGATAATCAGGATGTTTTGCTCCTTTCAGTTGACAGTCCGATAGACTCTTGGGTTTTGGAGTTAGGAGCTTCTTTTCATATCACTACTACGCCCTGAGAAATTATCGAGAAGTTTGTTGCGAGTAATTTTGGGAAGGTGTATTTTGCTGACGGTGAGGCGTTGGATATAGTGGGTATAGAAGATGTTCAAATCAAACTACCTAACAAATCTCCATGGCTGCTGCAGAAAGTCCAAATATATTCCTAGATTGATGAGGAATCTGATTTCTATAGGGCAACTTGACCCTGAAAGACATATGATTGCTTTTGGTAGGATCAGTGGAAGGTCACAATGGGAGCATTAGTTGTGGCTCATGGAGTTAAGACAGGGACACTATACATGATGGAGGGCACAAGGGATACAATTGCAATTTCTGATTAACCATCAATGCAAATCTATGGCATCGCAGGCTGGGTCATACGAGTGAAAAGGGGATGAAAGTATTGCTGTCAGCTGGGAAACTTCCGGGGTTGAAGTCGACAGATTTTTGTTTGTGTGATGGCTGTATTTCAGAAAGTAGAAAAATGTCAGTTTCTTGAAGAAGGGCAGACCACCGAAGCCACAGGAATTGGAATTAGTGCACATGGATTTGTGGGGGCCTTCTCTAGTTCAATCCATGGGAGGTTCGAGATACTACATCAGTTTCATTGATGACTCGAGCAGAAACGTATTGGTTTATTTTCTGAAATTTAAATCCGATGCATTTGATGTCTTTAAAAATTGGAAAGCCATGGTGGAGAATGAGACTGGCCTACGACTGAAATGTCTAATGTCAAATAATTAGGTGAATACGATGGGAAGCTCAAGGAGTTTTGTGTTGCTAATGGGATTAAATCACGAAAAACTATTCATGGAACACCACAGCAGAACGGTGTGACAGAGCGAATGAATAGGACCTTGAATGAACGAGCAAAAAGCATGAGGTTGCATGGTGGGTTGCCAGAAACTTTCTGGGCTGATACGGTGAGCACTGTTACTTACCTGCTAAATCGAGGATCGTTGGTTCCTTTGAAATTCAAACTGTCGGAGGAGGTGTGGGGCGGAAAGGAGGTAAATCTTTCATTTCTTTCTATCATATTTTCATATTGATTCAGATGCTCATAATAAATTGCAAGACAAATCTAATAAATGTTGTTTTATTTGTTATGGCAACGAGGAATTTGGCTATCGATTTTAGGATGCATAAAATCGAAAGATCATAAGAAGCCAAAACGTGATTTTCAATGAGCAGGTTGTGTACAAAGATCGATTAGAAACAGAATTTGAGGTTGTTGTGCCCGAAACCAAGAATCCTGAAGTTGTTGACTTGGATGAGTTTGCTCAGAGTTCTGTGGATAACAGTGGATTTGGGAGCGGCGAAACAAATCCTTGTACGAAGATAATCCATGATAGGGCTAGAGGCACTTTGAAATTTTCACAAGAGGAGTATGTGACAAGATTCGAAGCAGGTTTAGAATGAAAAAGGCGTAACCAATGAGTACACCCTTGGCTAGTCACTTTCGACTAACTAACGAACAATCACCAAAGTCAGATGAAAAAAGAGACTATAAGAGTAAGGTTCCTTTTGCATCTGCTATTGGGAGTCTCATGTATACTATGGTTTGCACATGCAGTGGGAGTTGCGAGTAGATATATGAGTAATCCGAAGAAGCAGCATTAGGAGGCAGTGAAGTGGATTTTAAGATATTAATTTGCGCGGTTCGACAGATGTCTCACTTTGTTTTACAAAGGCTGGCTCAAGTTGCAAGGTTTTGTGGATGCTGACTTGGCGGGTAATGTGGACAGTAGAAAGAGTACGATTTGTGTATACTCTAGGCGGGACAGTTGTTTGTTGGGCTTCGAAGTTGCAGAAATTGTTGCCCTATCGACTACGGAAGCGGAGTACGTAGCGGTTACTGAAGCTGGAAAGAAGATGGTATGGTTGCAAGGGTTGCTTGATGAGTCGGGGAAGACGGTAAAAAAGGAGTGATGCACAGTGATAGTTAGAGTGCCATCTTTCTTGCAAAAAATACAGCATTTCATTCAAGAATGAAGCACATACAATTGAGGTATATTTTATCCATTCTCTTCTCGATAGTGGGCAGTTGGTGCTTGAGAAGATTCGTGGTGCTGAGAATCTGGCGGATATGTTGACGAAGGTTGTGATTGTCGACAAGTTGAAGCTATGTGCAGCTTCAGTTGGTTTCCAAGCTTGAGTGTTGGAGATGGGTGCTAGTGGTGTTGGTGATTGTTGGTGTTTGACTATCACCATTGATGTTTGGAGGGTTACAGTGAATTGGTCTTCATGTGGGAGAATTGTTGGAACTGTGGAGAACTGTTGTGGCCGTCTGGACAGGGCTCAGGGCTCAGGGCTGTCCAGACGGGATATTTAGAAAAACTCCCGAGCAGGTTTTGATCAGGACTGGAACTCTTTGAAGTTTTAGTCCGGACGGTGGTCAAGTCCGTCTAAATGGTTGGGATGGTAAAATGCGTGTTTTTGTCGTTTTTAGGGTTTTCTGATGTTTGGGTCTCCTTTTGTGTTGTAAAAGGGATGCTTCGTGGAGTACGATTAAGCGATTAGCTTAAATCGGAACCACGTATATAGTTGTGTTCTTGTTCATTCTTTCCATTGCTTGTTTATATTTTATGTGTGCGGTTGTTAAGTTGGAACCACGCATATGGTTGTGTTCTTGTTCGTTCTTTCGATTGCTTGTTTATATTTTCTGCGTGCGGTTGTTTTCTTTGCCTTATAGTAACAACATTCATCTATCCTATTAAAATAAAATTATTATTTCAACAGGGCTGGGCTTTAAGGAATTTTTTCAAATCCAACCCATTTAGTAAACGGGCTTAAAATCTCAACTCAGCCTAGCCTTGTGGGCATAAATATTTATCCAGAACCCTAAAAAATGAGCTGGATTGGGAGGCTAAATGGGCTTCCGGGCCGGTGTGCACCCCTGCCACGTGGTACCCGCTCGACATTGAATTTTTTTTTCGAATAATAGGATCGAGCAGAGAGATGTTGTGGCAGAGTCTGATGGACCCGGTTGGATTATTAAATATTCTCATCAGTGTCGAAAATTTTGCCAAGAAGTGAATAATGCTGGCGTTGATCTTACAGTTTACTTTGATGGTGAATAGAATATGAAGTGATATGCAACGGCGCACAACTTTGACTTGACGATATAAAGACTGTAAAAAAAGTCTCCAAAATCCTAACTTGTTTATCTAGGCTGGGCTGACAACGGGAATAGCAATTGCAAATCCACAATCTATGGGTATCTCAGAGATATTGAAGATTTGGATGTAACAAGTACCGCTTACAAAGTTTCTTCTTTTTTCTAATAACTAATTATTTAGACCGGTTTATAAATAACTCGACTTATTCAGGATCTTGAATTTAACGACTGACAAACCTCCATTGATCTCGAGAATTTTCACTGACGGACATTAATAAATCCTTTATTTGTGGCCAGAATAATAAATCTCTTATTTGTGGCCCGAATCCACTCGACCAACTCTGGAGTTTGTCCTACTAGTACTAGAAGAGCTTGACCTTAAACCGTGACCGTGAGGGACAATCCAATCCAAAAACCGCGTTGTCTATATTAAACCGCGTTGTCCTATTAGTATCCATCCATGTTATCATCTAGGTGTAGATCTATATGCATGCATATATAATGACCGACAGCAACGTACGAGAAAAGTCTTGGAGAAGCAAATTCGTCTTATTTGATTGCCAATCAAAGCAAAACCCTAGTATTTGGTGACTTAATACTGTACAACATACCATGCATGCATACACATCCACCTATAGCTACAAACAAGCTGAGCCGGACTTTATAGTATTCGAACTCTACTTGTATTGTATAAAGCTCATGAACTCATTTGTAAACCAACTGAGCTCTTAATGAGTTGAGCCAGATTACTTTACTTAAGGAGCCTATACAATAGAGCCGAGCTTTTGCGAGCCAAGTTGTTAATTTGAGTTTGGAGCTCGACTCATTTCCTAAACAAGCCTAAAATTCGACCTCAAGTTCAATTCGATTACAAAATGAGTCGAGCCTAGTCACGAACTATGCACGAGCAGCTTGATTTTTTTACAGTCCTTGGTGCACGTACCATACTCCAAAATTACAGGTCTTGATTTGGGGATGCCATTTTCTTATTAGGCGAGCAGCATCCATATCTGTAATCAATGCTTCAATGGACTCTTTTGTTTTTTCCCGTCCAACATGTGGTGTGTATTGGGCGATTTCTTCATACACAAACGTTCAAAGCTCAAACATACGGTGGGGAACCTTAGGAATCAAAGGGATTAGGCAAGATTGTGCTACTATCTAAGAGTATCACCAGTGGTATAATCAAAATTAGATAATCAAAAATTGTCATATCAGATTTTAAATATCCATAGAAGACATTTATAAAGTTAATAATGTCGAGTGTCACAATGGTATTTTGTGTCCATAATCAAAAAAAATACTACTCACTCTATTTTTATTTATAAAACAGACACAACTTTAAATTTGTAGATATACTTTTTATAATATTAGTACCATTTAAAAGATATTCACAATACCTTCAAAATGAGACCAATCTTCAATATATTTTCAATTTTTTATTATTATTGATAATTTCAATTTTTTAAGAGAAAGTGAAAAAATTAAATTTTGAAGTAAGTATTTGAAAAATGGAGGGAGAATGTTGTTACTTTTGAATTCATTCTACCAAAAAAGACTTACAAATAGAGTGTGATCCCCAAACATTGGTTATTGAGTTTTGGTTGTTGAGAAAATGTTGTTATTTTTTATCATCCAAATGCCAAAATTTAGTTATTGGCTAATGGGTTGTTATCTTTGATTATGCCAATGTGAGCCAACTTTCAGATAAACATTGTTAACTTTTGTTATTTAGATGGTTTGATTATCTCATTGGGGATGCTCTAATATCTATATATAGTCTTGGTCAAATAGACACAATTAACAATTAACTCCATCGTAAGAAATTCTCCCTTATTCTTCTTTAATTTGTTACAAGATAATTCAAACAGTGGTTCTACGTACATAGAAAATGTACCCAGAATATGTTCAGAATTTGAAATCAGTGGCACAATCGAATTTGAGCCCTGATTTCAAATTCTGAGCAATTTTCTTCGTACATTTTAGGGGGACTACGCATTTTCCTAATACAAATTCAACTATCAGAATTACAGTTCGCAATCATTTTAAGTTCAATCCAACTAATAGCCCCATTAATGGGAGAATAATCTCAACAAATACAAGTAAAATAACACCCACACGTAGGTGTAGAGATTCAAGCTCCTGACTTTCTATATATTTAGATGCAGGGGTCCTGGATAGCTGAGCTAGCCCGGTGATTATCATAAGAAATTCTGGAATTCTAATGGTGTTAAATTGTTAAGATATGCCGTACGCACACAGCTTATATTAATCACAATTGATGCTTCCGAATTTCTTATGATAAATTTTTTGTTGTTCAAAAATAAAAAATTAAAAATTGATGCTTCCGAAAGTCAAATTCTGTGGTAGTTTGATTGTTGAATACTCCAGCCTAGGTACGGACTGACCAAGTCCACAAAATGTGAAATTAACATCGCTTATCAGCATATTTGATTGTACTATAAGATGGAGATCCCAAAACCAATCCTTTTGAAATAAACAAAGCTTAACAACTGTCTTCTTCTTCTTCTTCTTCTTCTTCTTCTTCTTCTTCTTCTTCTCCTCCTCCTCCTCCTCCTCCTCCTCCTTCTGGCTCTACCGTTCACTCAGAATGCAGAAGCAATCGGGATACTCAAATTCCCAGCTGCATGGGTTACTATTGTTGGTGATGATGAGCTGCTATTACATTGTGCCATTAGCTGGGGCTCAAAATGCTAGTTCTGGTTTAATAGAGGTTGATGTCGGGCTAATTCTTGATTTCAACAGTATTCTGGGAAAGATGAGCAATACGTGCATATCTATGGCGATTGAAGACTTCTATGCATCACTTCCTAAAAAAGGTACCACGAAAATTGTTCCCCACACTAGAGATTCGAAGGATGATGCTGTGGAGGCAGCCTTTGCTGGTACGTTTATTTCTCTGTGCTTAATTCTGCAATATTTCTTGCTGATTATTACCAAGTGTTATAGCACAAAATTTGCATCATAATTTCACATAATAGTCATATAGTATGAAAAGGTAAAATATGATGTGGTGGACATCCTCTATATCCTTAGTTGATAATACTAGGACGACGTTCACAGGATTATAATAAAGTGGGAATGGAATAGAAGTGGTATGAGAGTGTTCCTACCTTTTTTCTAATAACTGGATCTCGAGTTATCACCCCAAGATAGGAAATGTTTAGCCTATGTAATATTCGAACATACGACCTCATGGACGACAGTCATTTATTTCTTTCTCAAGCTCACATGGCGAAACCCTTGTAGTTGTTTATACTTAATCAGCTTCCTATAGGAGACGTGGAAATATACTAATTCATGCATATGTATACTTGATCTCCGCGACCCACTAACACCACCATCACCACGACTCTCCACTTTCGCCTATGATTCTCAGGCGGAAGCTTAACCCTAAACAAAAGCCCAATGAAGTGGCTTCGAAGAAGAAAATGGGAAGGATGGGTTATTTAGGTAAAGGCAAAGAGAATTGTAATGATTCTTATGAAAATTGTTAACGTTTCATGGCGGTCATGGGGTTGGTGGTTCTAGCTGCAAGTTATTCATATACAAGGTGCAAGTGGTCAAGTTGCTTGTATAACGGTGTGTAGCGGTTATGGAGATCCAAGTCGTTTATGAAAATGCATGTGGTGCAATACACACACCTTTTTGGGTGTTGTGTATCATATGCATCAAGTTATTTACCGTTGGATCTAAAAACATTACGAATCAATTACAAAAAGTTACGAATCGATTACTTGTTAGCCTGAGTAACAAGTGACCTAATAAATTGAAGGTAAAAAAGAAGGTTTATCTACTTTACTCGTCCCTACAAAATGAGCTCGGTTTTATTTTCGTCCTCACAAAAAATTTCGTTTCAATTTTACCCTTCAGGTTTCATACCCATTTCTTTTTTTCTTTTTTTAATGGACGGAAACACAGAAAATGGCTATGGTTTCATACCCATTTCAATGTTACCCTTTTCATTAGTAAATGGACGGAAACACAGAAAATGGCTAACGGTTACTACGTGGAACACAACAACTGGACTGTGGCCTCTACCCTCCTTCACTTGGCACGTGATCATACACTGTAAAAATGTACTTTAGACATTTTTTTTACTTCGCAATTTCCTTCGGATAAAAAAATAAACTACTTCTGCGCATAATTTTATATTTTTTTGTACCAAATTATACTACTAATAGAGATCCTTAATTCGATAAAAAAAACATTAAAAAAATTATATACTTTAGTATTTTACATTTTTTACTTGTTGAGTTGCTTTGCAATATCCTTCGGATAAAACAAAAGCACTTTCGCTCGTAATTTTCTTATTTTCTTTTTCACAAAATTAAACTACTAACTGAGATCTTTAATTTGATACAAAAAATTATAGTATTTTACATTTTTGACTTGTTAAGTTGCTTTGCAATGTCCTTCGGATCAAAAAATAAAGTACTCAATCATTGATTAATTTCAACCATTGATTGAGTTTTCCCGAACCGTTTCATGTACCCTATCAAATTCCAAAATTTTAAGGGTTCAAAATTTTCAAATAAGTTGTGCCATAGCTATAGTAAAAGCATTTTCAAATCTTAAGGGAAGAAAGGCTCAAATTAGTATCTGAAATTAATTTAGATTAAAAATATCTTCTTCTTCTTCTTGTGAAATTGAAACTAAAACTATTTTAAAGAAAACTCATTTGCTTCTTTGAAATACATTTGCCTCAACAATTACTCAAGCCATATAACATCAAAATGTAATAAAAAATCAAAGCTAAGCATTTATGGGCCAAATTTTTCTTTTCGTATTTTTTGTATAATATATTGTACAACACTTTTATTCATAGAGAAAATGATAGTTGTTTACCTAATTAGTTCTCAAGGAACTACTGTAATTAAGGACCAGTGGAGTTGGTCATCCGAGTTAAACAAAGATGGAAAACCAATAGTGAAGGTAATGGGCAAACAACAGAGTTATGGTCATAAGATACCAATATAATGTTAACTGCAATACGATAAGATAGTTGGCTACATGTGTTATCGAGACCAATCAATTAAGAAATTTAAACCATAATGAAATAGAATCTATCATTGGTTATATGTGTTATCTAGAGCGATTGAATGCAAAACCGATTACAGTGTTGTTTCTAACCAAACCCAAAATCTCTTATAGAGGTTATTTATAACGATCGATTGCCAAATCAAATACTATACTGTACCCAATTTGATTGAGCAATCGATGTCTCAATGTTTTCGTATTTTATTGTATTGTATAATTGATTGTCGTGTAATCGATTATAGAAGTGATTACATAATTGATTACGTATTCTATTGTTCCCCCAACCGTTTTTCATAACTCAATTTTGAAGACCACCTTGATCGATTACCCAATTGATTGTGTTATGTTGTGTAATCGATTATAGAATTGGTTACATATTTGATTGTTCCCAACTATTTTTTATAACTCAATTTGAAGACCACTTTGATCGATTACCCAATTGATTGTGTTGTATTGTGTATCGATTATAGAGTTGATTAAATATTCAATTGTTCCCAACCGTTTCTTATTACTCAATTTTGAAGACCACTTTGATTGATCACACAATTGATTGTTTGTATTGTGCAATCGATTACAAAATTGATTACATATTCGATTGTTGCCAATCGATTACCCAATTGATTATAAATGGTTGAAAAGTTACAATTTTTTACTATAAAAGTTACGAGACGAACGGAAATGTTACGAATCATATTTGTGATAAGTTACGAATTTTTGTCTAAAAGTTACGAGATGCAAAAAAAATGTTATGAATCATATTTGAGAAAAGTAACCATATTTTGTCTCAAAGTTACGAGTCCCACAACAGTTACGACACACACGAAAAGTTACAAAACGTAAGAAAATATTACGAATCATATTGCTGAAAAGTTACAAATTCTTAGTATAAAAGTTACGATACTCACTAAAATATTACAAATGACCGGTTCTCCTGGTCATTTATTATGATGTGACGCAATATGGACCACATAATGGGTGTGTATTGTATACACCTTTAAGGGGTGTGTATTCTAGAATTCTCCCAGCATGAAATCTACTCTATTCTACTCTAAGGGATTGTGGATAGGGTATGTGAGGTTTGAACCTTCACCAAATGAATGGAAGTACAAGGTGCAACCATTGATCTACCACCAGGACCGGCCAAAGATTTTTTAGTGTCCTAGGCATGTTCTAAAACTGATGCCCCAGTGCAGCACATACGAACACAACCCAAACCCATTCAATACACATTTATATACCTGAATCCAAAGATGAGATTTTTATGGGTTGTTCCGAACTTAAGTCAATTTTTAAGTTGATGTATTGTGAGAGAATGGAGTGTCTCAAAAAGTATAATAAGTCATTTTTTAGTTTAAGCTAGGAAGGAACAAGGCTTAAATAAACTTACAAGTTAAGAGATCAAAGAGTAGTCCCCTCCTCGAAACTTCAATATAGTGCCCGCAATGCTCGTGAAGGGTGCCGATTTGTGGCCCCATGCGTGGGACTTGGGAGTTGTCAAACGTGGTTTGCAATTTTTTGTGGGGAAGGCAAAGTGTAAAGGGTAATGGGTAAAGGATTTCTGATCATAGGAATCGAGGGAAGTGATAATAGTTTGATTGATTTTTTGTTAGGGTACTTCTTATGTAGCTCCTTCTCTAGCTTACTCCACTCCATCAATGGGCCACTAAATGAGTCTTTGTTTTGTGTGTATCATTGGGCTACTAAATGGGTCTTTGCTTTGTGAGTATCATTGGGCTTCAACAATAATTTTAATAGCCCTAAAACCCGATCACTTGTTTGGGTTTCAAAAGCCCCTACCCTGTTACTAAAATTAGTGAGGTGCCTGATTTTTGGGCTGTTTTTTTGGTGCCCTAGGCCAGGGCCTCTTGGGACTTGCCCAAGAGCCGACTCTGACTACCACTTAGTTGCACGGTGTTAGTCATGTAATTTTTTTATCTAGCATGTGCAAGTAGTTGGCCGGAGGTTTAAGTGGAGGTGGAGACGGTGGCAGTTCCAGAAAATCTACTCAAAGCTGGCACTTTTCATCCATAATCTTAGAGAAAAATATTGATCATTAGAACTTAGAAGAACACAATCAAACACCACCAAAACTTAAACATTTTTCACTGCGTATAAAAGTTCTAACTTTACTTTTATGTAAAAATTTCCAAACATAAGCGTGAAAATGAACACATTCTACACGACATGAAAGTTCAATTTTTGAAACTTAGACACACATTAGTACTCATTCTAATGTAATTTTTAAGGGGAAATGATTTTCACACTCTTCTTTTATCCTCAACCACTCTATTTTTGTCTTTATTCACTTTGAAAGTATCAAATTACCCTTAACTCAAGAATCACTTTTTTCCATATGAAGGGCAATTTAGTACTTTCAAGTGAATAGAGAAAAAAATTGGAGTGTTTGGGGATGAAAAAAGGGGTATGAAAATAATTTCCCTTTTTAAGGAGGTAGTTGAAAAAAGTTTTAAAAAAAAAAAACTAGGGGTCATGGTGAAAATGTAGAAAATTCATGGGCATAGAACCCCGGTGCTTTCTTTGATTCGCCTCTGGTGGAGCTACAAGTCAGAATGGTGCAAGTCGTTTATGTGTTAACGTTTTAAACTTGGTGTCTCTGAACGGTAATAGACTAACGCCCCGTTTGGATGTCGGAGATGATTTTGAGTGGATTTATAATGAGGGTTGGTCCATTCTTAAGAAGGGTGTGTTTGTATATTGGGTGTTTGGATGGTTTTTTTGAGAAGGGGAATTTGGAAGGTGGATATGACGTGATAAGGTGTAAAAAGACTAAATTGCCCCCACTTTGTTATTTTAATAAATAAATAGATTTAATTTGATTATAAATAGAATAAATACATATTAATTAATATATGTGGGATAAAATAATTTCATTTAGTCTTACAAATGTTTAAACCATATTATAAATTAAAAAAAATTATATTTGTTTCGAAATTAATTATTCGGCTCAAATATTTGGTTTGACCGGCACACAATGCACCACTTGGCTACAACTTATGTTGCCGAATGGTGATGAACCCATTGACCGTCATAAGCTCGCCAAGATGAGTGTTTCGCCTACAAATGTTAGTTATACATCATCATAGCCGAGAAATAATTTTCAAAAACTGCATGATGCAAACAGAAACATGGATTGGCACCAATTATGCAAACAATTGAAAACAATAGACCCAGATAACTGAATTGGCACCACAAAATTGAAAAGAATAGGCTCATAAAGCATGAAACTAACGAGAAACCAAAAAGATTTTGAGATCTCTCATAGACATTCCATCGAACACCTCACGAGCATCATCTAACCTACTCGTTTCGCCCTACATACTAACCCACTGAGGCCTCAACAACATAATCTTCAGTCCCAAATAAGCCATTCCAGATGATTCCCACATGCAAATACGCACAACCACACACTCAGATGGAGAAGGAAAACATACCAAAAATCAATTCAACCAAAATCAGTATAGATATGTCCTAGCTTGTGAGTCATTAACTCACCTGAGTAAAAGGAGACAAATGAGGTCGAGAGTACCACCCGCAAAGCACGGCGATGGAGTCACCAGAAATTTCAATCGCCGACTTCCTTCTCTCTCTTCCCTCGTCGCTCTTCTCTCTCCTCTGTTGGAAACCCCAAATCGATCGTGTAATGATATGTACAACCCCCAAATCACCCGGATTTATAGGGGTAGAAACGGTAGGAAAACACCAAATCGCCCTTCGATAGCTACCGACAGGGTCAAGGCTGTCGTTAGCAAATGCAGGTGTAGCCTGCAACCAATTGCTGCAAACCACAACCTGCAAACCTCTTGGTCTGGCGATAATTTTGAAAACCAAGTCTCAAACGAAGCTTGAGTTTCAAAAACCTTGGCTATATCCTTATAGGATCCAAGAATAAAGAATTAAACCTCTGATGGAAAATTGCATGCTTTAGAAAATCATTGAAGTAGGGGTCTCGCTAAGCATCGCACATTGACTTGAAGTTAAGCTAGACAAATGCAATAACATTTGGGGCATCGTAATGTATGTTTCAGGTATTGAAATATGCTATTTATGTTTTTCACTTTTTAAATAAACTACTAACGCCTACATGGAGGCTAAACACCACCAATTGGGCGGTGATTGGCATTATATGTATTAGTGCCTAATTGATATTGAACTTTTATTTGCAGCTATAGACTTGTTGAAAAATGTCCAAGTACAGGCAATACTAGGTCCACCAACATCCACACAAGCAGATTTTGTGATTGACATTGGGAACAAAACGCAAGTTCCTATAATTTCTCCGGCAACAAGTCCTTCTTTGTCACCCAAGGACAATCCGTACTTCATTCGAGGGGCACAAAATGGCTCATCTCAGGTTGAATCCCTTGCCGCTATAGTGAAGGTCTTCAGTTGGCGAGAGGTTGTACTAATTTATGAGGATACCAATTATGGAAGGGGAATAGGTCCTTATTTAACTGATTCTTTGCTAGGGGTCGGTACTCAGGTACGTAATCGAAGTGTTATGTCTCTTTCAGCCACAGACGATCACATACTAAAAGAACTCTACAAGCTAATGACAATGCAAACCAGGGTTTTTGTGGTGCATATGTTACCATCTTTCGCTTCTCGCTTTTTCTTGAAGGTGAAAGAAGTTGGAATGATGACCGAGGGATATGCCTGGATCATTACAGATGGGCTTATGAATCTTTTAGATACTGTGGATCCCAAGATTATAGATTCGATGCAAGGGGTCATAGGTGTGAAACCTCATGTTAAAAACTCAAGCGAGCTTCAAAACTTCACAGAAAGATGGAGAAAGAGATTTCGTCAGGAGAATCCAGACATTGATAGGTTTGAACTAAATGTTTTTGGACTTTGGGCATACGACAGTGCCACGGCATTAGCAATGGCAGTTGAGAGATCCGGTATTGCTCGATCAAAGTTCAAGAAACCAGACTCAACAAGTAACATGGCTGATTTGGCTGCAATTGGATCCTCCGAAATGGGACCAAGGCTCCTTCAATCAATCAAGAACACTAAATTTCAGGGGTTGAGTGGTGAATTTCACCTAGTGGATGGGCAGTTACAACCATCGGCCTTTCGAATAGTCAATGTAATTGGAAAGGGGGAGAGGGATATCGGATTCTGGACTAGGGATTATGGCATATCAAAGAAGCTGATATGGGCCAGTAATAGGAATTACACCACTAACAAAGAAGATCTTGGACCCATCATTTGGCCCGGTGAATCTCATCAAGTACCAAAAGGTTGGGAAATTCCAACAGGTGAAAAGAAATTGAGGGTTGGAGTTCCTGCCAATAGTGGTTTCGATGTGTTAGTCAAAGTGGTAACTGATTCTCAAACTGGGGCTGTGACTGCCACTGGTTTCTGCATAGATGTGTTCAAAGAAGTCATGGATCTCTCATTGCCGTATGTGCAGTATGAGTTTCTTTCCTTTGAAAGCGATATAGATGGAAGTTACGATGATCTTGTTCATCAGATCTTTCGCGGGGTAATCAAATTTTCAGTATGATTTTGCTATGTTTCTCATTTTCTGTTTGGCAAGTTCAAGTAACTAAATTTGTGTCTATCTCCAGAATTACGATGCTGTTGCGGGTGATGTAACTATTCTGGAAAACAGAACGAAGTTTGCTGATTTCACGTTGCCATTCACCGAGTCCAGTGTGGCAATGATCGTTCGAATAGAGGATGATGAGAGGAAGAATGCATGGATTTTCATGAAACCCCTGAAAATGGATTTGTGGTTAACAGCTGGGGCATTTTTTGTCTTCACTGGTTTTGTGGTTTGGGTTCTGGAGCATCGTGTAAACACAGAATTCCGAGGCCCACCTCACAAGCAAGTTGGAATGATATTCTGGTTCTCCTTCTCCACACTCGTTTTCGCCCATAGTAAGACCCATATCAATAGTTCTTTTACACAAGCTCCATATCTAACAAAGATAGTTAGCAGCATCCGTTTAGTTCTGTATTTTTCAAGCTTTTTAATTATCATTTCAATGTGGTTATTTAATAAGCCGGATGCATATTGAATAGCGCGTCAGCACTGGAAAAAGTAAAGTTTTTAGTGACAATGTTTTCTCACCACAAAGGAACTGGTATGCTTTTTGTTTGTTTTCTCAGGGGAGAAGTTGATCAGCAACTTATCGAGATTTGTGGTAATGGTGTGGGTTTTCGTAGTTCTAGTACTGACGTCGAGTTATACAGCAAGCTTAACATCAATGTTAACAATACAAAAGCTCCAACCCACTGTCACGGATATAAGGGACCTCAAAAAGAATGGAGAATATGTTGGCCACCAGACAGGTACTTTTGTGCATGGGCTACTGAAGAGAGAGGCATTTGATCCCTCCAAGCTTAGGAACTATAGCACTTTCGAAGAGTATGATTACGCACTTTCAAGAGGAAGTAAGAATGGAGGAGTTGCTGCAATTATCGACGAGGTCCCTTATATAAGGCTGTTCCTTGCCGACCCCAAATACTGTACCAAGTACATTATGGTTGGACCAATCTTCAAGACTGTAGGCTTTGGATTTGTGAGTCTCTCTCTCTCTCTCTCTCTCTCTCTCTCTCTCTCTCTCTCTCTCTCTCTCTCTCTCTCTCTCTCTCTCTGCGCGCATGTTATTTTGCAATATAATATCATGCCCTGCCGAGTTGGGAAAATAAATTCCAAAATAGATTTTTTTCGCTCGAGTGATTTTAAAATTGTGTGGTACACTGATTGGAATTTTAGTTTTAAACGAAAGAAACACAAAGAACACATAATTCTACACAGCTATTCTGTTTAGTAGCGTCAACCCTGTAGTTTTCTTGCATTGTCCGGCTGCTAGCTCTGCAGGGGTGTTTGTTGTGGCTTAAATGCAGCAGCTAATGATTTTGTTTTATTTTTTTGTCTTGAAAGCTGTCTGCATTTGTTTGGCATATTTTTCGTTTTCTATTTGCCCCAGAAACAACTTTTAAAAAGTCGAACTTTGAAAAAGACACTTTCGAGAAGCTTCATTTACGTATTTTTGGCTTCTACTGATCAATAATCATCTTTTACCACAAGTTATGCAGCAAGAAAGTTTATATGTTTTATGTGGATCTTAAATGCAGGCGTTTCCAAAGGGATCTCCCCTTGTACCGGACGTTTCAAGAGCAATCTTAAATGTAACGGAGGGAGGTAAATTGACTAAAATCCAACGTGTTTGGTTCAAAGATGAAGCTCATTGTGCAGAGCAAGACGGTGCCAGGGTCACCTCTGACAGCCTCAACGTCGAAAGTTTTAAAGGACTTTTCCTAGTTGCCGGCACATCTTCATGTTTTGCTCTCATAATATTCCTGTCTATCTTCCTATACAACAACCGGCTGATCTTGGCTTCTAACAACTCGTCACTATGGCAAAAGCTGATAGCAATAACTAAAAACTTCGACGAAAAAAAGGAGATGTCATCTGATGCATCCAAGGGAACAAACCCAGCAAATGAAGGGATGGCAGTGGCTGCTGATTGCCCACAAAGTCCAGCGACCAGCAACTTTTGGCTTGAAGAAGGGATTTCTATTGCAGATGAAGGGTTTGCTACAGCGGAAACCGGTACCCCAATTCATGAAACTATAGAAATGGTAGAAACTAACGAAGAACGATAATGATTTTCTGGCATAAAATTGTACAAGAGAGCTCAATTCTTTCTTGAATATTTACCGATCTAATTGCATGATGTTATGCAATGATTACTAATTGCAATAATTTATTTTAAATAATTGCTCGCCTGATCATGTCTTCTCAATATAACTCTCTTGGATGGAAGAAATATGATTAAGCAAAAAATTCAAATCATACTTCTCCACACAGAGGTGTGTAATGGGAAAAATCATAGGATCTCACTCCAATACGCCTGCTGGATCCGTCACCAATGGGATCCCACAATTGCAATGGGATTCCACATTTTTTGAAATGGAGGAGCTGCAGTACCCTGGCAGAGGAGTTGCTGACGCTGGAGGAGGTGCTAGCCGATGGCATTTAGGCGACATGGTGGTTTCTTCTCTCTGCCCAACAAAATGGGGATGGTTCACTAGGCTTGAAAACAAAAATGAAAAATCTTGTCTGGAAGCATCTCAAACGTGCCTCCAATTTTTACAAGATCCGTTTCGCACGATTTATGACTTATTTGTTTAGTTGGTTAGAGGATGTTCTAATTTGATCGCAATAAGATTGTTATGTACATATGACATGTAGATTAGAACAGGGCAACGTTTTGACATTGTTGGTGCTGGGAACCCAATCCCCAAGACCAAGTGATGATGCGCACAGATTATACATCGGAAAAAGTTAAGCCCTACATGCCGGAATTAGAGTTTACCTCTCTTCCGTAGACACGAATGCTAGGCTGATCTGATACGTCTGATTGAGACTGTTCAATTACATTTGTCTGAACTTGAACAACCCTAGTATCTTCTAGCGAATTCCGTTTATATCTCGACCCCGTTTCTAAGCGTGGACTCCAAACGCTGCCTCTGATTTCTCTCTTTCACTACCCTAGTTCGTGTGTTATGAAATTCTGTAAAAACCTAGAGAACATGATGACATATATATAGGGCTACGCTAGGGACCTAAGGATAAATACAAACCAGGCTTGTTGTGCAAATAAGAAACCCTAATCCTTCCCGGATTGTATTCTTATTACACAAATTATAATGCTCCCACTACAGAATTATAATTGCACTCTCATCCCTATACATCTCAAATTAATTTCGAGTTCCACATTATTACACACTTAAGCATCTCCCCATGTTAAGATTACAAATACTCGTTGATTAAATTAAAAATACATCGAGACTTTCCACTTAACTTATTCGATATGTCGGATACAAATATCTAGTCGAAACTTATAAGTTTACTCAAGGGGGTATCATCAATCCCTACTGGAACATGGATTTCATTGATAATTAACAGCCGTCATACATGTAATATTACGACTTTACTCACCGAGACTATTGACCCTAAAGAGGATCTCACTCTCTAATGAATCAAAGTCAACAATATTAAATATACACATCTATTACTTATCTTTGATTTAAGAGCATAAACATTCATAATAACTATAAGATTCTAATTGTCTTACAAGATCAGTATTATGACAATTATCTTAAAACGGTCATGTTCAGTACACATAAAGTGTACAAGCACAATGAGTTGAAACTTGAACCGTTCCCCGTAATCAAGACAGACCTACTAAAACATTGTGTTACAATCCTACTAATGGCGTATCAAATTTCATCTAAGATTGTAGACAATAAATTATATTCGACAAAAAACGATGATTCAATCTTACTCTACACACTGGATCATCTATCATGTAGAACGAAAGACACACATGCACAACATACAATAATATTATACAAAACATTGTCCATAAAAGATTCTCATTAAAAATGAATAAAATTGATTAATAAGTAATTAATCCATTACATAAAAACATGACTTTTAGTATAAATCCTAATAGTTGGTTCAGGATTGCACATCGAAGTAAAAAACAATATGTATTCCTCGAAAAGATTTTGAGGATCAAAATTCCATGAGCATACCAAGGATGGTGTGTATTCACTATTCGCGGTTAAAGCAGCCTACCTGTTGCAATTTTTTGAGAAGCATGCGTTTGTTCTAAGAAAGAATCAGCCCAAGTTTGATGTCTAAGGAATGGTTTGGGGCTTCCACCCAAGCTTCAATTGTTCATTTGGATCGTAATCCATCATATCCTTTCTGTAACGGATGCTCTGTTGAGAAGGAAATTGAAGGTCGATGGCACCAGAATGCCCTGATGTGCGGGAGCAGGGCCGGCCCAAACCATTTTTAGGGGCATTCCAAAAATCTAAAATTTAAAATTTTAGGGGCCAAATTAGGGGCACTTTCATAATGTCCTGGGCCTAGGGCATTCGAAAAATCTAAAATTTTAGGGGTACTTCTATATTAGGCTTGAGTAGGGGTCTTTTGGACCCAATATAAAAAATAAAGAGAGGCCCATACTAATAATAATTATTTGATTACCGAATCTTCTTCTAACACTTTGTTTTTAAGTGTTTGAAGTGTTTATTTGTTTAAAAAATATTGCAGTGCAAGAAGTTAGAGCTGAACATGTGCTAAAAACAACTAAAGGAGATTTCCATGTTGCTGGAACCAAACTATTTTTAAGATTCAATATGGACAAAAATAATTATAGAGCCAAATTATTCCACTATTGTTATTTAGTTGTAAATATATATAAGGCATCATGTGACGATTGGGCCTAGGGCACCCTAATACCTTGGAGCGACCTTGTGTAGGAGTGAGTTGGAAACCATAGAGCACTTGTTCTTCCAATGGTTTTTTTTTTTTTTTCAGAAAGGTAATGGAGAGCTTTGCCTCTGGACTTTAATTTTGATGTGGGGGACCCGATTCCAGTGGGTCAGTGGCTTGCACGTTGGATTAAGGAGCCGCCGATCAAAGAACTGATCTGGGACTCGGTGTGTTTTTTAGTGCGGACTGCCGTAAAGTAGATGATGCTTTACTCGTTTTGCAGGTTTGCCAAACGGATTTGGGGTTGCTGCTGTGCAGCCCCATGCACAGCAAGTGTTGTGCGTCATCCGAGCCGTCCGTTGCTCGGATGGACGGCTCGGATTTCATCTTGCACGCACGACAACCAACGGTTCGGTTGCAAGGGTGCCGAGGTGAAATCTGGGCGGACGGCTCGGATGGTGCACAGCAGTAACCCCTTGTCCTTTGCAAACTAGCCTCAAGCTGAAGAAGAAAATACGTGGAATGTGTAGCCATTAAGCAGAGAAAATATGTGGTTTGCAAACTAGCCGCAAACTAACTTCTTTAGGGCCGCCACCACTTGATTTCTTCATAATTATTTCTTTTCTTTTATTTTTGGTTATAACCAAATTCGTTAGTCATTAAGCATTTGTTGTGAAGATGTCAAAAATTAGTGATCCAAAACAAAATTTAATTAATGGATAGATTGAGTTACGTTACTATTTACTTTTTTTGGTAGCTCTACATGTACGTAAGAAACATTGCCCAATGTTATATTTTTAGTTAGCAATTTTTATTTTATTTAAGTCGATAAGAAATCATGTTGTAGTCCATCTTTTCCAAGGATGGACTGAGAGGGGAATAAGCCTGGGCGACAGCTCTATGCAATTTTCATAATTTCTTCATAACCATAGAAGTTTTTTCTTCAAAAAAGGTTAAAATTTTGTCTGTCCTCGCAACGTGTTCTGAAAATTTCAATAAGCGTCTTTTTAAGATTATGCATCTATAAAAATAAAATAAAAAATTACGAACCTGGTGGCTATTTTATTAAACTTGTGTAGAGAGTTCTGAAATATTGTGAAGATATGGAGAAGGAAAGATATTTTCTATGAGCATTCTAAAAGGAAAATATGGACCGTTGGATGAAAATGATCCTAGCTATTTACCGAGGCGATGAAAGACTATAAAAGGCAACAATGTGCTCCTATCTAATTGTTTGTCTAAAAACTTTTGGGAAGATTAATTCTTTCTGTTGAGAGAGGAAGTCATTTCACTTTAAATACAAAAACAAATCGCATACCGTAAATGTATTTTCTCTGCTTGCATTCTTCCTTCTTTTTTTGGTTCTAATTTGCTTATTGTTCTCTACAGGAGGTATAGATCCATTTTGGGTTCAACCCAACAGGGTGAATTAAGATCTGTCTCCTCTTCTTAATTTTGGAAGAACTATGATTTGACATTTTTGAAACTAAATAATTATTTTAATTAGTCTGTTTGATGTTTTCAGAATCAGGAAGAGGAGAAATTGGACTGGATCGGAAGAGCAGAAACTCATCGATGTAATAAAATCGGTTAGCAAGGTTATGCTCGTCGAAACCCCAAGCCTTGCGCCCAAGAGGTCATAAGATCGAGTTTTGCAAAGACCAAATGTTGCAAACCTTAGAGTTACTGAAGGTTTGCTCGATTATTAACTTCTGAGCTATAGTATTAATTGAAGTGCGTGCAAACTAGCATAGACACTCAGTTATTAAAAAAATAAGGTATGTTTTTTCATATGCTTTAAACTGTAACTAATATTGCGTGCTTTTTATAGTAATATATATGATCCCGGTTTTTTTTAATATAATACTTATTTTTAAGTACTATTAATATTATATTGATAACTATTTCTTATGATCTTAACAATTTTAGTTTGATTTACTACAAAAATAAGTTATTTTATATTTTGATTTCTCAATTTCTTACATAAGTGAAAAATAACCATGTGAGTGTTGTAGTAGCCTAAAGAATAGAACAAAATGATTTATATACTTTTCACGGATTAGGCTAGAACAATTTCAATTTACAAATATGTTATGTTGAAAACCAAAAGGACGTCTATGATACAATAAATATTTGCTTAGACAAAAATATGTCTATCAAATCGGCCCCCCTCAGGTCAAAATCTTGGCTCCGCCACTAAACCTGATTGGTATTTATGAAATTCCATGTTGGTTTCTATCAAAAAGCTTGCTTACTTCTTTTCGTTAGTTGCCAATTTGATGTCAATATTATCTGCGGCGGTAAGCCATTGAGTAGAATTATTGTTTCGGATATTTACATGACTGAAAAATTATCAAAGAAAATTAAATAGTCATTAACAAATGACGAGTCGAGGTTTCCATTCTTGAATTCTCAAATTTTCATGAATTTGCTAATCTCAAAATCAAATAAACCAAATTGAGGATTGGATACTTGCAATAATCTATGGACTACAAGAATTCAGATTTCTGACGCTTCTCCACCACCATCGCTACCGCCACCACTCACACCACCACTTCGTCATTCCCGCCACAACTACCACCACCATCACTACCCCACTCCCACCACAACTACTACCACCACTACCGCCACTACACCACCATCGCCATCATTTCTCCACCAAAACTACTTCCACCATCACTCCATCATCACCTCCCTCGTCCACCGCCGCCACCATTCCACCACCACCACCACTCCCACTATCACTTTACTACAACTGTCACAACTTCTATCAGTATTCCACCACCACTACTACCACCACTACCACCTCCCCCCAACCACCACTCCAAAACTCCATCCTCGAGCCATCATAATCACAATTATCGCAAATGCATGGGGACCATTAATAACAACTCCATCCTCAAGCCATCTTGTAAATATTGTTTATATTTTTTTATTTGATAACTATACTTCTTTTTTTTCATTTATTGATGTATTTTTGCATTCTAGCATGAATGTATAAAAGGCAAAGTAGGAAAATTATTGAATTTAATACTTTAGCTCCTTGTATACGTCAAACAGCTTATTTTTCAGTGCTTAAAATTCAGTGCATATCAAACAGCTTATCAAATTCAGCATTCAGTTTCAGTACTTAATTTTCAGTTTTCAATTTTATCAAACAACACCTAAATTTGGTTCTCTTTCTAGCCATTCAAGAGTAGGCCTCAAACAAATTAAATTTATTATTTTAATTTTGTCATCGTTGGAATACAGATAGATGAACAAAAAACTAATCAGTGTTTCCTTTGCAAACTATCAATGATTGACTATTTATTATTTTTTCATTATCAATTTTTTATTATTTTCATCTTTGAATTTCATTTATTATTTTAATTTTCTTGTTTCCTTTGCAAACAAAAAATCAATCAGTAAAATTAAAATATTTATTTAGAAATTTTAAACAGAAATTACAAATTAGTACTTTAAAATAAAAATAGCTGCTGTGAATAAAAAAAAATTATTAGGCACTTATTTTAAGTAATGAACCCTTTTAGCTATCGCATAACACATCACATGATATCATTACCTAACTTATACCTTAACTAAATCAAATGATCTCTAAATTTAACCATATATTGAAAAGTTAACCCATCTATAGTAGATGTTGTAGACATTAGAGACACTTTTTCTTCAAGGCTCTAAATTTCGAGTCTAGCAATTTGGTCACTAATCAATTATGAACAAAAGCTATCAGTTCAAAATTTTAATGTGAACAACTGTGAATTGTTTTTTTTTTTTTTTTTTTGGTTTCCCGAAATGTGAATCGTTCGGAGTTATACTTTTATAAAAATGTGCATTGTTCGAATCTGTAAATCAGAGCAAAACAAAAATGTGCAACAAAACACGGAAAATCAATTTCAATGTCAAATCGAACCCAAAATTTATGCTCTTTGCTTAAAACACGAAACACTATCTAATATGCGTGCACAACGACAATGTGATTAATTGAAACAAATATCTTGAGATTTCATTAAATAGTTAAAGAAATTTGTGGGCAGAGGAGGAGATATGAAAAGAGAGATGGATCCAAATGCAAGTGGGGGACTAGCGAACGTTTTCCACGAAGGATGGGAGGGGAAGGGATGATTAAGGGTTATGATTGGAAAGGGTCAGGACTGAGTGTACCAATTTAGTGTATTGGTGGGTGGGGTGGGCAAGATGAAGATGATAAAAGATAAGCAAAAATTCTATAAAAAAAAGCCTTCGAATTATGACTGCAATGTCTCATAGACTTTCAAATTTCATTAAATGTTAATTAGAGTCCGTCAATTTTCAGATGGGAATTGATTTCTGTCAGATTTTATAGGATAAAACTGAATGAACCGATCAAGCCGATATTCAAATAAATTAACTTATTACAGGAACTCTTACAAAAATGTTTTAGACAAATTGAACGGTTCCGATTGTTACCATGGGGCTCCAATTATCGTTGTGTCAAAATTTATGTTAAAGTGTGTTAGCGGAACAGGGTTGCATTAACCCTTTAAACCCGCAAGTGGTGGCTAACTCATGCGGTAGAGCTCTTGGATATCTCACACTGCATCCCGGATTGAGTCCCGTCCCCCTCACCATGTAATAGATTAAGAATGACGAAAAAAAATGGCACTCCACTTTTCTGTATCGGCACTCCTTTTTTTGTCTCTATTCATAAAGTTTAAGGGTAATTTTATCCAATAAAGATAAAAAAAAAAAAAAGGAGTGCCAATAGAGAAAAGTGAATGGCCAATATCAATTCAAAAAAACCCTTAAACCCCTGTCTATTGTCTACGTCCAAAATCAAAATCAAAACCCAGAAAGAGACGCAGAGAGAAATGGCGGAGAGAGACATGGCGATTTATGTCGTTTCCTCCATGGAGGAAGTTGTTGCCCTTGCAAATCGTGTCTTCCCTCCAGTATCCATCGCCATTTCATCAGTTGTTCCCCAAAAGGAGTACCTAGACATGTTACACTACCTTCAGTCGAGATCCTCGGACTGGACGCTGCTGAATCCCCGCAATTCTCCCTTTGCTCCAGTTGCCGTCATTGATGCTTTCTCTCAGGACGACCTGGTACATTTTGTGAAGTCTTTTGGGCGTATTGTGCTGGTTAGGATACAGTCTGGTCTCACCCTAGGGCGGCTCGCTGGGTTAGCCTTCACCAAGGGATTTGTGATCGTCGGAGGCCTTGGAAGTGTTGACTCTTACTAGTCCCATACCTCCTACGAGGATTCACCCTACCCGTTCTACATCTTCCATGGAACGGATTTCCGGAGTATTGTCTTCCATTCAGGAAGGGGTTTCCGCGGTATTGTATGTCAGAGCGGCGGCAGCCTCCATGGTTCCGGTGGCTAAGAGTTTAGTATCGGGGGCAATCCTCTGATCGATCTGAAACTTGTGAGTCCGTCTCTTTCTGTATTATGCTCGCCTCGTCGTTCACCACTTGTGGGTTTAAGGGGTTAATGCAACCCTGTTCCGCTAACACACTTTAACATAAATTTTGACACAACGATAATTGGAGCCCCACGGTAACAATCGGAACCGTTCAATTTGTCTAAAACATTTTTGTAAGAGTTCCTGTAATAAGTTAATTTATTTCAATATCGGCTTGATATGTTCATCCTGAGAGAAAGCATCTCCAAGTACTCCTTTCGGTTTGTTCAATACGCCCGGAAGACTTCACAAAATGTACCAGGTCATCCTGAGAGAAAGCATCAATGACGGCAACTGGAGCAAAGGGAGAATTGTGGGGATTCAGCAGCGTCCAGTCCGAGGATCTCGACTGAAGGTAGTGTAACATGTCCAAGTACTCCTTTTGGGGAACAACCAGTGAAATGGCAATTGATACTGGAGAGAGGACACGATTAGTATCGGGGCAACTAAAGGAGCAACTAAAATAGGGCTTCCAATGACACCACTGAAATAATTTTGTTTTCAACCCAAAACGTTGTTTGATGCCTGCACAAACAGAACTCAGAAGTTTCATACAGAATGATATAGCCTTTGTAGCTTTACGTTTCAAACAAACTGCCACCATTATGAGCTCTTATTTCAGAATGTCACTACTCCATCTTCTGAATAATTATGTTGGGAAATCTATTTACAAAATCATTTTCCCAAATGTTTTTTCAAAATTCAGTTAGACTTGGACATTATTTTGGCTTGTACTCCATTCCACTTTTATTTTTTCCTACTACTAAGCCTGGGAAAAAATTTGAACGGAGGAGACTGTCTATATGGCGTAACCTCCCGGTTTTGAGTCCAAGGGGGAGTGTGTTTGCCATCTTCGCAATTCTATTTTTTGCCTCAAACAGTCTCCCCGAGCTTGGTTTGATAAGTTGAGTACTTCCGTCCTTTCTCATGGCATGACTCGGAGTCAAGCTGATCACTCTATATTCTTTAAGAAGACCAACCGTGGTATTGTAATTCTTGTGGTCTATGTGGACGATATAGTCATTACTGGCAGTGACAGCGTTGGCATTCAGATATTGATTTGGCATCTTTGTTCTAGCTTTCTCACGAAGGATCTTGGCAAGCTTCGGTATTTTCTTGGCATTGAAGTTGCTCGCTCCAAAGCAGGCATCAGTTTGTCACAAAGAAAGTACACTCTCGATATCTTGACGGATACAGGATATATTGGGTCTAAACCTGTAGCCATTCTTATGGATGCTAATCTTAAGTTAATGCCTGATGATGGTGAACTGATTGATGATCCTGAGATGTATCGAAGACTTATAGGTAAAGTTATTTATCTCACTATCACTCGACCCGATATCTCTTATGCAGTTTGTATCGTAAGTCAATTTATGACTCATCCTCATGTTCCTCATATGGAGGCAGTCGTTCGTATCTTAAAGTATCTTAAGAATGCCCCACGACGTGGACTTCTCTATAAGTCATCGGGACATCTTCGTATTGAAGGGTATAGCGATGCCTATTTGGCAGGATCTCCTGCTGATCGTCGTTCGACCACTGGCTATTGTACCTTTATAGGAGGTAATCTTGTGACTTGGAAAAGTAAGAAACAGTCGGTTGTGGCACGTTCTAGTCCTAAGGCCGAATATCAGGCAATGGCTCATACTACTTGTGAGTTAATCTGGTTGCGTACACTTCTCCAAGAATTTGGGATTTCTGAACAGGGTCCCACTCCTCTTTATTGTGATAATCAAGCAGCTATCCACATCGCCAATAATCCAGTCTTTCATGAGCGAACCAAGCATATCGAAGTTGATTGTCACTTCATTCGGTCAAAAGTGGAATCTAAAGCTATTACTACTCCCTTTGTCCCTTCAGGCTCTCAACTTGCGGATATTTTCACCAAAGCACTTCCCAAGACCAGCATTGACTCTATCTATCGCAAGCTTGGAGTGTACGATGTATACACTCTAGCTTGAGGGGGAGTGTTGAAAATAATTATTGTATATGGTAGTATGTATATTGTGTTCAATTAGGAATATTGTAATTAGTCCGATTAGGTAGGTAGAATAATTAGATTTTATTTACTTTCCTTATTTTCTTTTGTATCCAATCTATAAATAATTCCTCCGTGTGAGAAGAATAATCATAACGTTCGTGTATTTCGACATAAACTATGAAATTAAGGGCAAGGAATCAAGTGTTTTACCTATTGAAGCCTTCAATTAAGTCAAGTTAGGTCCCCTCTTGTTTTTTCTTCTTCTTTTTTTTTTTTTTTGAAAGGCTAAAACTTTATCAATCATTGAAAAACAACGATCAAAAGGGCAGAAGAAAAACGGCGTCCCAACTTGAGGAACAACCTCCCACAAGAAGATCATAGCCTCTTCAGACCCTAACAAAAACGATTGGCAAGGAGCCAACCGAACACCACATGGGCCAAAAATCACGATTTACAATAAGTGCACACACAGAGGGCCGCAAGCCCAGAATAGAAAAAATCAGCCCCATCCAAAGCCATCGCATGAAGGACAGCCTCCGCCACAGCTCCTACCGCCCACCCACAACGGCCACCAACGACCGAGCAAGCACCAAACAGCACACGACCGCCGCAATCTAACACTCCACCGCCAACCATGCTACCCATCACGCCTCGAAACGCCATCCCCCCCGACCACGACCGCCAAAACACCCATCGACCGCCAATCAACACCATCCCCCACCGCAACACCACCATCTGCCACGCACCACCAACCACCATCGCAAGCGCCAATCTACCAGACCACGACCGCCAATCAACCCCCCTCGATAGCCAATCATCACCATCCCCACCGCAGCCAACCAACCACCACGCCTCCATCCAACACCCAAACCCCAACCACCAAGCCCACCCAACCGCAACCGCCACACCCCCGAAGCCACCACGAGACCCAACTGCAGAACCACTCGCCGTTAGGCCAAAAACCACGATCATCCAGCAATGAATCACGGCGTGGAAGGACCGGCAAGCTGTTAGGCGAAAAAAGAGCCGCACCTAGTAGCGCAAGCCTAAGCCAGAAAACCAAGTAGAGGGAGAGGGACGCGGAGAGAGGAACGACCAAGAATGAAAGGGAAGGGGAAGGAGAGGGAGGGAGGGAAGCCGAAAAGCCTAGGGGGGAAGGAAGCGCCATTCCCTC
>JAXBDA010000857.1:0-68682 GCA_036023075.1 Gaultheria prostrata
GCACAACAAAATCACTTCTGCTAAAAATCAGACAAATGCAATGAAGATGCTCCAAATCGGTCTTCAAGCTCACAAGTGTTCCTCAGGAACCTAATAGAGGACTAATAAGCGGCTGATAATGAACAGTCGTCCGAAATCTATATTTGGTTGGTTTGTTGGAAAAAATAATCAACCAGAAGGTCATGAATTCAAAAGACCCGGGGAAAAGTCCCGAAACAACGCAATAACCTCTTCAAGCGGCCTCCCATTCAATCAACTTGCAAGAAATTCTCTGGTGATGAAGCGGGATCAATTATCAATAAGGTATTGTATACATATATACTTTTTCCCTGGAACAAACTATCTTATACGACCCCTCGGTGATGAGTGTTGAAACCTATGCGAGGTTAGAAGGCCAGAATGGTTACTTCAGCAACACTTTCCATATCTTCCTCATATACACCACCAACGACCATACAGCAAGCCATGCTGATACGTAAAGCAAAGTAAGGCCAGAAGCTACTAGAGTACCTGCTCCTGAGAGACTGAAAATTTGCGAGAGAGGAAAATAATCAATCTTTGTAGAAAATAAAAGGATAAAACAACGTATTGCACAACTATTGCTTAAATCTCTTAACCAGGAGAAAAATAAGTATAATGTATAAAAAGAGAGGAGAGTCAAACCTGCTATCTCTAGCTGCCAGGAGGATGGTTAGTGCAATCATCTGCGTGGCTGTTTTCCACTTCCCTAAATTATTCACAGCAACAGCCTGAAAATATTTTCCCAACACTGTCTCATTAACAAAAGCTACAGGCTTATTGTCTGCAAAGACAAGAAAGACGAAGTAGATAGGTATTGGAGCAAACACAAACCTCCGAAAGTTTACTACTTTGAGAAGCAGCCCATTCTCTAACTGCAGACATAGTTATCTGCAATTAGGTCACAAATTGACTTGTAAGGCTTTCTAAAACCATATGCACGTAAACTCACATGCCAGACAAAATAGTAGCAACAAAAACATTCAAATCAGCTAAATGATTGTGTGAAGTGCCGATGGCAAGGACAAGCCAGTTCCGATATGTCTCAGGAACCAAGTGTCGATGATATGTGTTGGGACACAGATACGGCCTCTAAAGTGAAAATGTGAGTGCTTCATACCACGTGGCAACGTGTATGAGTTACCTCCCAAATTTTCATCGTATTTTTTTGCTCCTTTTAGTTAGCATAACTATAACTGACTCAGTTCATTCCAAAGCATCTGCACAGCCTAGAGATATCTGAGCTTATAAATTTATACACATGCAGGTTACTAATAGTGTCTATTTGCCTCTCTGTACACAAAGATGCAAGTGCATTCTCCTAAAATGCACATCAGTACATATATGAATCAAATACGCGCACAGAATCTCTTTTGCTACTACTAATGCGCATAACATTCAAATGCGTACAACTGTCTAACAGATGAGACTTCAAGGAAAATAAACTTATAACTCAAGAACCTCAACCAGGTATAGAATTGGTTAAGAATTTTAGGCTAGCAGTGAGAACTTGGTTTATAGAAATAGGCACAAAGTTCGATTCCTATTGACCATAGTACCTGAAGAAGTTCAAGGAAGATCTTACTTCACCTATTAACTCGGCTCCAGCCTGGTAACACAGACCCTCTCTGGGAGTATATGAATAAACGCTATAAGGGTGAACCTCACAAACCGAGACTCACACACGTATCAGAGGGGGAAAGTAGGGGGCAGTAGAGGCCATCTTTGGTGTCCACTTGTAGACTCTCAAAGTGTCACTTTTAAAAGTACATGCATATGAACACTGAAGACTAGTCCTGCTTAAAGTAATAGATGAAAACTCAATAAAGGTTACTGGTAACACCTGGCCCGGTACAACAGACCTGAGCAGGCATTGATCCTTAGCTATCCTCTAAGAAACATGAACTAGGTGAGAGCCATTTAACTCAACACCAATTCCAGCAAGGAAATCAACAAACCCCATTTTAAAACATTTTCTCAAGAAACTAGTATTGGAAATCAATGACTTCAATAGAATCTCATACTAATTGAAAATGCAGATGAGATATTGAAGTTGAGAATGAGTTCAAGTTCTGCATTGGGAGTGAACTTAAGCATGCCGTACTACCAACACCAGGCCTGGCTAAGTAACCTTTTCACCATATATCTCAGCAACTACTACACCAAAATAAGATATACCTCGATATAGCCCCTATTTGGAAGTGATTCCACTACCCTCTGTTAACTTCCTATCTGTCAGGTATGCATGTTGGAAATAAGAATCGAGACAGTGTTTTCAAGGACCAGATGGGAAGTGAACTCAAGCATGTTGTATGACCAATAACATGCATACCCAAGTTAGCTGGCATTTCACCATACCGTTTAGCACTTACTACTTTAAAAATGGAGTGTATCTACATATAGCCTTTGTTTGACAACCACTTGCACTACCTCCTTATGGTTGTAGCGTGCCTATGTAACCTCGTAGCTACAAATCCATCGATACGTGCATCAATGCCTAGGACCAGGAACGAGGATAGCGGGTCTAGAGAGACATGTATAACAATGTTACTAGTTTGGTACAGTATGAGATTTCCTTCAGCATAGTAAATCACGATGGGGCAGGTTCTGATGCAGTCATCTTTTCTTCAAATATACAGTAGGATATAATTTTGAACCCAATGATGGGATTGAGAACTACTACCGCTAACTGCTACCTACAAGAATGAGAGAAACTAAACTCCATCAAAAACGTTTTGAAGATTCATTGAAAGAAGAGATTAAGCAAGTTGTCAAATCACCTTAGGCTTCACCAATTCTTAGTATGCATGCCATGAAACATAACACCCCAAAAATAGTCCTGCACCCCCTTTGTTTTAATATCTGAGACACATAATAATTCTAGCGCCCAAGGAGAAAATCTATAGTCACGTCATTCTAAAATATGAATGGCTACAAGAAATTTACAAGTGAAATAACACGAACGAACTTATTACACATTATAACATTATTGACAGATTATCTCACTTACACTAAAAGTGATTGTGCTTATTTCTAATTATTTGTGGGTAGAAACAGAGAATAATTAAAATCAACTTTTTCCAAAGAGGAGAGAAGTATACAATAATAGAACGAATAGCAGCTAGATGGAGGCATAAAAAGATTTACATCAACATGCAAGGGCTACACTACAACTTCAACAAAGAAGTACAGAATAACAACTCACCTCTCTACCAATTATAGCAATTGCAGGTACAGGCAGTAGCCATGGTACTTTTCCAAACATAGGAACTTCCAAGGGTTGTGTACACAACAAGACTAAGGTGGCAGCAACCATGAGCTGCATTCAGTAAGCACGAGAATCAATCAAGAACTCTACAAATCCAGAACACCTTCATAAACTTAACCAGTGCAAACCAACAAGAAACTATATCAAAGAAGAGAGTATGCACCTTATCAGCCACTGGATCTAAAAAAGCACCAAATGCACTACCTAACCTCATCTGAAACACATGAAATCATGTAGTAGTATCATGTTCATAAAATACACAAAGGATCCCATCAGATTTTCATTCAGACTTCAAAGTTTGAGAAAAAGACATTGCATACCTTACGAGCAATGTAGCCATCGAGCCAATCTGTAATTGCTGCAGCAATAAAAATACTTGTAGTAGCAGTTGTTCCCCACCGACTATTCATATAAAATGCTATTGAAAAGGAGAACGGTATGTCAGTCTCATCAAACATGGACCACGACCATTGTAATTGAGAGTAATCAAGGAAGCATAGGAAAGAGAGAGTGCATGCGAATATTCACCAATACATATCTTGGATGCATATAAAGGAGCACTGCAAATATACTCATAATCCAACACGCTTGCATTAAAAACATATGCGAGTTAACACTTAACAGTACTAATCTTTTCCCTTTATTCTAACACTGTAACACAGCAACAGAGTTTCATACCAGTGCCACAACAGGTAAACATTTCAAGCCTTTGAACTCGACTAACAAGAACTTAAAAAGTGGTTGATGCTCCATCAATACAACCTAATCAGTTTGTGACTATTATGAAAAACGGCATCAGATATTCAACCAAAAGACAATCAAACATTTATCTAACTTCAGCTACATAATTCACGATCATGAATTAAAAAATCAAGCATTAAATAGGACACCATTCGAGCCACCAACTCCTAGATACAAAAACCCAAATGCATCCAAAAGTCAAAAACTTTGATTACTTGCTTAGCCTCTGGTCGCGCGCCTCCAAACTTAGGTGCTTCAACTCCCCCCCCAAAAAAAAGGCAGTTGGCCTAGTGGTAGTGTAGTGGCACTAAGTGTTGCGAGGTTGCGGGTTCAAATCCTATAGAACGCGAAATGAACCTCGGTTTGGTGAATTGAATTTGGCCTTTGTTGGAGTAGCTAGTGCTAAGTAGAAGAGGGTTCAAAATTCCCCATCTCATTGGGTCAGTCTAAAAAAATAGGTTCTTCTCTCCTATAAACAAAAGAGGAATTTACAAAAAGAAAGTTTTTTTTTTCGTATTACAACAAAATTGGGGAGATCGATGTTAATAAAGGTAAATGGATTCATCCTAATGCTAAAAATCGATACTTTATAGCATAAATCTTCAAATTTCCAACAGAATTTTGGGAGATCAATGGTTAGCAACCAGAACTTCTAGAAATCTGAAGTATAGTTTGACCGAATATATAAGCTTCATCAATCACTTTCAGCCAAATTAAAACACCAGTCCACGTCAAACCAATCTTAAACCACCAAATAAAACGGATCAAATTGAAAAAAAAAGAAAAAGAAGACAATATTAATATTTTTTCTTTTCGTTTTTTTTTTTGGATAAGAAAAAGACAATCGACAATGAAAAAATCGAACGTACTGCCAACGAGAAGAGGAACGGCAGCGACGCGGCCGATCGTCAATATAGTGGGCAATGTGAGCAATTTCGCTGAGTTATGCGGCGGTGGTTCGCGGTGGTTATAATGGTTGTTACTCCCCGCCGCCGTCGTCGTCGTCGTTGGCGGCCAGTGATCGCCTTTGTTATCTGAACACATGTCACTACTCCCTATCACTCCTCCTCTCTCCTCTTCAGATAAAATGCCAAAAAACTTCTGACCACGAAACCCTAACTTTCTCCCAAACGGGTGGGTGTTATCGTGCGCCAGGCGGATGAGTTGTGCGCAGGGCGTTATCCTCCACCCCGGCGGCTGAAATCTGTTTAGGCGGCGATTGGTAGTGGCGGAGGTTAATGTGGTGCGCGGAAATTTATATGGGGCGAGGGCGTGAAGGGAGGCTAGGATTGAGAGTTTGAGGGAGGGCATGGTGACAATTGCACGGGGCTTAGGTTAGCGAGTTGGTGAGGAGAGGCTTATGTTAGCAAAATCGTGCCAGTGGGGGACTGTAATAAGTGGTCCAATTTCTGATAAAATAAAAAAAAAGTAATTGAGTTGGTTTCTCTCTCTGCTTTCTCTCTCTAGAGATGATAGAGATGTTCCTGTCTCTCTGAAATCATCTCAGGTCGATGTCGACCATGGGGACGTTCGCATCTAAACGAGACGAGACTAATTCACGGAAAATACGGTTTAAGACAACCGAGATAGAAATTATTGGGAAGTGCCACTGAGGATATCCGCATAGACTCCCACTTCCTAATTGGTTAGCCAATCGAATGCCTCGTTGGTTTGGGTACCAGCAACGTATAGACATCGTGGTGTGGGGTTCACTTTTGTATTCCTCATAAATAATTCAAACTGCTAATTAATTTTGCAAGCGGCTTGGCAAAAAATCAACTTAAGTGGCGTGAGTAGTGTTTGATTCCGAATCCAGTAAAATGGAGTCAACATTATGTCTACCGAAATATATATCCGGTAGACGGCATGGAAAAAAATGCCTTGTACCTACGCATGCTTTTTCATTGCCGGTGCCTAAAAGTCGTGAAAACAAAAGCCCGTCTGGTCAACTTTGTTAGACCTTGTTTGGTAAAACAAATTTCAATCTACTACTAAAAAACAAGCAAATTTCAAGGCGGAAAATTTAATTTTGTGTCGCACCATGTCAAATAAAAAAGGGAAAGTCTAAGTCTATAAAACTCACCCAGAATTTACCCGGTATTCAAAAATCAATGATTTAGATTTACTTGCGGAATTTAAAAATCAATGACCTAGATTCACTCCAAGTAAATCTAGGCATTGATTTTTGAATTCCTGACAAATTCTGGGTTGATTTTATGTGTATCTAGTAATGCTGAATAAAAAATCGACCTTCTTGTACTATCTCTGTTTTCTTTTGATTGTCTCATGGAGTATTTTATTTTGGGAGGTCAGCCTTGTTCGGATCCATTTTTTCTCTTTTTTGGGGGGTTATTTCGTACAATTGAAGTGATTGAGGGGTAGCATTTCTATTGACTTTTCCCAGTAGTCTCTCGCTCTCTGGAAGTGTGATTGCCTTTTGTTACACAAAAATCATATAGGTACTAACCATTTATCGTCTTGCGGGATCCATCTACGGGTTCCAAAAACTTGATTTGTACCGTTCATTAATTTTAAAATATGCATTCGAGTGGTTCCGTAAAAATTGAGTTCAATTTGATATGTATAAGTGCTTAATCTAACGTACCAATGTTTCATTCAGAATCAAGAATCCTATATTCTGAATGAAAAATTGATACGTTGGATCAAGTACTTATAGGTATTTGATTGAGGTCATTTTTTACGGGGGGGGTCACTCAAAATAATAGTAGTAATTTAAAATTAATGAACGGTGTGGATCAATTTTGTAGAACCCGTAAATGGGTTCCACATGGCAATAAATTATCAATACCGATAGGATTATTGTGTAACATAACACAATCATACGTCAGAGAAAGAGAGAATATCTGGAAAAGTCATTCTCCCATCAATCACGTCAATGGAAGAAAAGACTAAAAAATGAAAAGAGCAAAAAGGAATCCGAACAATCATGTTTACTTTTCAAAATTTAACCATCAACTTTTGAAACCATAGAAACTTGATGTAATCAATCGAGTCCTGCTACGGACCACCCAATGAGTGGCGTACATTTTTTCTTTATCAACCTAGGTGTTGCCGTGTTACCTAGGTGTTGTACTTCCTTAATCCTTATGCTTTTTCTCCATTATACTGTAGCCAGTGTTTTACCGTCCGTTGTCCTGTTGGGAATGCCCTTACACCAAGGGTTAAAGCATCAAATCGCCTAACATGTTTGCATTGATAATTGTTACAAAGGATTGTCGGTATGGCACACGATTCCATATTACCGACCACCCAGTGGTCAGTTTTTAGCATTTGCCTAATCTAATCATTGTGCTTGAAATTTGAAAAGTTAGACATCACCAAATGAAACTATATGGGACCGGAGAGTATATTTCTTCTCCGATGTGACACTGGTTGAGTGTACTTACATAGAAGGAGTTCGACTCGTACTCGAATCATACGGTGAAATTTGCACTTGTGATCTACACTGGGGTGAACGTCGGGTCGTGTTGTGTTATGTTCGTGTCGTGTCGTGTTGAATCGGGTTCGTGTCGAAATGACATGCTTTGTTAATCGTGTCGAAAAATTGAACCCTAACCCGACCTGTTAATATTCGTGTGGTGTTCGGATTGACACGATTAACTTGTAAACGACCTATTTAGACATACTTGACCCGAACCCAACACGAACTGACACGATTTATTCGTGTCATTCTCTGGTTATGCGGGTTAATTCAGGTTAATTCTCGAGTTATGCGGGATAATTCGTGTCATTCTCGGGTTACCGTGTCGACACGAATAGACGAACAAGTTAATTCGTGTCATTTTCGGGTTATGCGGGTTGAACCCGAACCTGACTTATTTACTAATCGTGTTCTCGGGTCGTGTTATATACGTGTTTCGTGTCAGAAATACTCAACACTAACCCGCTAACTTCGTGTCGTGTTATCGTGTCGTGTCATAAATTCTCACTCCTAATCTACACACTTCTCACATTCCGGTGGGGCTAGTACAATGTGTGATCGATAAGAGTGTTAGGGTGTCATGTTGCAATGCTTCAAGATTACAAAATAATTGGTCCAACAGGGCGAATCAGGGATGGATTTGAATATCCCCGCCTCTAATTCCCGAACCTCATACCTGCCTCCTTTCCCTCTTTTAATGGGGATCGAGGATCCCGCCCCCGAGCAATTCAAAAGTCACTAAACCAAAAATAAAAAATAAAGACAATTGGAGGACAACATTGGGACCATACTTCCCAAAAAAAATCCATACAATACAAGAATATACAATTTTTTCTCTAGGAAGAGTAAAGTAAGCACACAAAAACAAAGAAATAATTGACCTTCATCGGCAAAGAGTAAAGCATTTCGTTGGGATGAGTAAACTAATCACATAAGCACATGAAATTATGAAAACATACGAATAATGGATCTTTTATGGGTAGCGCTGCTTAATTATGTTTATATTACTATGTATAAATTAATATATAAATAGTGGGGAAACCCTAGTAATTAACAATAATTCTAGGAGTCAATATGTGAATAACATGTAAGAAGTGTAATAAAAACCGGGTCGGGAAACGGATCGGGTTTATGTAAAACCACCTCCAACCCGATCCCCGATAATTTTTTTTCATTTTCCCCTCCAAATCCGTTCCAATCCCGAAAAAAATCTTCGAAACCCCAACTCGAACCGGGTGGTGAAGGATCGGATCAGCCTGAATTGCCATCCCTAGTAATTGGTCCCCCCACTCTCTCTCTCTCTCATTCATATCTGTACAATTCTTGATTTCTCCATCGGTAGTACAAGTACACTTGAATACCCGGGTATGAATATATGGACCAACGAACATGCAACGACCGGTACCATGCTTCTACTCAGCAGTGTTTTCCAATTGCTTGATAGGATCTACTGATCACTCTAGAGAGAGCGCATGTATCAGTTAAACAGAGATTCAACAGCTCCAGGAAGGATGGGTTCTTTCGGATCCTTGCTTTCTTCGAACGGAATGGACATATACTGGATCAGACCGAATCCTCAATGTCCCGGCTATTCACAGAACGTGACGGAGAAAAACGAGGTAATCCAGTTTCTTCAGTTGGATCAATTTGTTTGAATCATTTGACCCGATGTGATTATTTGTCACATCCCCTGTTTCTGTAGCCAGCACAGCGTTGAACCATAAATTAACATTCCCATGAGTGAACCCAGAACAGAATCAAGATCGCCGCTGATGGTCCACGCTGATGGTCCACAAACGCCATGAGACCGGATCCATGCCACTGGATGGAAGTATCAGACAGAGGGTTAAGCTCATTCTCGGCTTCTGTTTTTCCAATATTCGGAACTGCCAGGGAATCGCAATGGATTCCAAGAGTCGAATGTCTTTCCCAATTTAGGGTACCCTATATGAGGCCAAACCAACAAGAGTTCAACAAAATTAGAACAGATAAGATCCAGATACTGTACCAGAAAGTTAAAAGGGAGAAAGGATCGATAATTTGTAGAATTCAGGTTCGAACAACTACAGCCACACCAAACTGAAAAGAGCTTTATCCAGAGAGGCCACCCTTAAGGGTAACCACTTACCACCACGTGCGAGGTCATACAAAATCAGACAGCATTAATTACAATCCCATAGCTACACCAAATAAAACTTTCTCACTTCACCCCTACTGCACTGTGAAATCCAAATGCTAACCCCCCCTCCCTACTACACAATTAGTGCTGATCCTCATATACACGTCATGTGAGCACCATCAGGTTGAAGGGTTGGGTTAGGAATCCTTGTCCTTGCTTTCAATTTTGCTCGCGACCTGTCTCACAAATTGACCTCGAACACGTGGTCTTTGCTCTGCTAGTTTCTTCCTGCTATGGTACCGCACCTGCAAAGCACGGTCTCGATTAAGAATTCTTTTAACGTTTTTGCTTCAATAACAAATTTTTGGCACGGGTTTGGAATACCTAGGAAACATCACCAAATTACAATTCCTCAGTTCACACAACTTATTTATCTGTGGGCAGGAATACGTGTGGACGGCCAAGCGACCATGCACTAAGGTGGATATCATAGTACTCTTGGGTTGATGCCTTTTCCTGCTTGATGATCATTCAGTTACGGGCAAGTACAACCAATGGCTACATAGCACACGTATGGGAAGTTGGGAACATGTATAACTGGTATTGGTACAGCTGGCATACATCTGTAACTTTCTCCCTTCATATTCATATGATTTGGGGGAACCCATTATTGGTAGAATAACCAATTGTTTTCATCAATATGACTTAATTAAGAATCCAACATAAAAGCCAACAGCACCATGCAGAACGAGTTGGATGTCACTTCATTAAAGAAACCTACACATTAAAGCTTAGTTCGAAAAGCAATGCTAAGCATAGAAAAATGTCTAATCAAGCTGATTTGACGAATGTTTAATTCTATTCATAATATGTTTAATTCTATTCATAACATAGTAAGACTTAGGTATATGCTAGGTACTCTTTGTGGTGTAGAATAGACTAAGAGAAAACGTTGGGAATGCGTTTTGTGTCCCCGACAAGTATGCAAAAGTACTATGCAAAGCACTAGGACGGGGACCCAATAGGTACATGGTACGAATATAAACCAGGCACTTTCTAATTACGTCAAAAACTAAGGAAACAGAAAGAGAAAGTATTAAGTGTATACGTATCACGCATGCATGCAGATATACTAATACCTTGCCAAGTAGGCGGGGTACGACATGTTGCTTGAAGCACAGATGCTTCACAATTATACGGAGACTTACCGATATGCAACATGAATCAAATTAAGCCCCAATGTGGACAATTTGCAGTTCATAATTCCTTTAAAATAGGCTGCAATCATTCTTTTAAATAAGGGTGCGATGAGAAATGTTGTTTATCATTGCAAATGTCAAAACATAACTAAACACCAGTCACCTTTTTCTCGAAACACCTATCTTTCCTCTTTTGTCGGAATTTGTTTAAAGCAGCTTCTCTCGGTGTGAATTGGTTATGATCTACCCCACTCCTGCTTCCACTCCCATCACCACCTCTGCATTTTCCATCTACTGCATTATCACTTTCCATATTTGTTCCTTCATTAATTACAGCAGCGCTGTTACTATTTTGCTCATTACTCCCATTTTTACTTCCAGAAGCGCTCCCATTCAAACTGTAATTAGCAGCATTGCCTTCAATTGGGGTGCTTAACAAATTGGATGACCCATGTTGATCTGCTTTAACCATTGTCCTTGAAGACAAATCATCGTGGTTTGGCGGCTGCTTTTGTTCCTGCTTCATATTGTGAACATGATGGTGGTGGTGGTGGTAATGATGATGGTGGTGCTGAACTTGGACATGGCTGTTTGGAATTGGTTGGAACGCAGAGCTAGTATGAACATTGACTCCCGATTTGGACATTGGCTGATCATTAAAAGCTGCTGGCTTGGTAAAAGCATTGTTAGTAGTAGAGCCCATGTCATTGTTGTTGCTACTGCCATTGGAACGGCGATTAGGGGTACCATCTGAATTAGAATGTAGGTTTTGCATTGATTCTGTTGTTGCTGCTTCTGAGCTATTATCAATCGGAGAACAGCTGCCCACAATCCCCGTTGGAGCCTGATTAGCAGTGGTAGTGGTATACCTGCATAGTAAGGAGACTCAAATAAATAAATAATTGTTCTTGTTCTGGATATTGACTGCAGGTGCAACATCAACTTTGTTGGATTTTTCAGTTCACGTACCTTGAGAAGGCTGAATGTCTCAAAACATTCCGATCTTGGCCATTGCTCCCAATTTCTCCAACGTCTCTGAGTCTCTTCAAACTCAGCTCCATTGAATATATTTCTTTAGTGCCATAGGTGGCCTTGTCTTTAATATTTTTCTTGGCTATGTCATTTGGGACTTCAGTGGCTACTCTTTCCATCTGAGGATTAGTGTTGTGAGTAAGGGCTTCATTGAGATCAGCAACTTCTTTCGTGAATTCACCATTTGGCATCCCACTGTTGAGCTCCATTTTGTCTCTTTCCAATTTATCGCCATCCCTGATTGATTCTACTTTGGTATTTTTTTCCTTCTTAGCCCCAGCTAGAGTTGTCAATACTTTTTTGCTTTGGCCTCCAAGTTGTAAATCTGGATTTCTAGGGACTCCTATCTCCAAGTCTTTACCCATTGCAAGATTGTCTGAGCAAAAGACAACAACATTTAGTAAGAAAATAAAACTGAGAGAGTTAAAAGACAGATAGTACTAGGACCTCTGAGAAGCACATACCAAGTTCATCATCCTTTCCACAGCACTCCTTCATGGCAGTTGAGGACACCCAATGATGGCCAAATGCTTCAGATCTTGGATGGATAACTTGAGCACAAGTGCTATCAGGAGGATCTTCAAGTTGATCCGATGGTGACATGGGTTGGGGGCTGTCAACATCTACTGCCCGTTTTGTCCAAGAACTCTGCAGCCAGAGAAGATAACACATTTCATCAAGTAGATTAAATTTAACAATCTCCATCTGGTTGTGTCCTTGTACTACACTCACCTTATGTGCTCCGGCCATCATGTTGTTTCTCACATAGTCAACCGTCTATTCATTTTGACCTTAATAAGACTTTTAACACGCTGAAATTTGTGTCTTGATAATTAGACAAACTATATTTTGGAAGTAAAATTTTAGTTTTAGAAAGCTGACAATTTGTTTTGGTACAGCAAGGTAAATGGAAGGTGAGATGGTCGGAGTAGACGGTCCGTGAATATGGCAGTCACTTGATGGTGGAGAGAGAGAGAGAGAGAGAGAGAGAGAGAGAGATGGTCGGAGTAGACGGTTCCGTGAGTATGGCAGTCACTTGATGGTGGAGAGAGAGAGGGTCAAAGGGTAATGGTTGGCAAGTTGGTGGCCTCATCAACCGAGAGACCCTATATACAGCAATTGAAAAGGAAAGTGGGACTTGGATTGGACACATGCCCTCTATCTAGTGGTTGACCATTCCGAGGTATGTTTGTCATCCCAACTCCCAAGTTTCAGAAATCGACAATCTTAACAGGTTGATAGTGGGTACGTACAAATTGTCGCAATCAAGGAAAATAGAAGCCCCAAGATGCCATGAGCTCTCGTCAAATTCCTCTAATACTCCTCTTTGTCCTAAGGCTGGTCAAGGTGGAGCCAACCTTGTACCAGGGCTGCCGAGAGACCTTGATAACCCTCAACAGCTCTAGAGTCTACCCTGCAAACCACTTGTCCTCTTGCCCTGATGGTTCAGAGCCAAAACTCTGGGTCCTGCTCCCAACCTTAGCCTTATGGAGTAAAGATTGGAATGCCTGAGGTGATGACGCATTCCGTTATCCTTTGAGCTACGAGCGGTGACATTGACACTTCTTAGAGTGATGACATTTCCCGGAGCAGAGCTACCATGGAAGCAAGTGACGGAGTAATTGTGTGCAAGAGCTGAAATAATACTACTAGGAAGTAATAGCCCATGAGTGACTTGATTTTGGAGATGGTGCGAGCAATTGAATTGTGCACCGTACCGTTTGACAAGTTATGACCTGCGCCGGGAGATATTTGACTGGTGGCACGATTGAGGCACATCACTATTTGGAGGGTGGCATAACTTGTGAGCGGAGCCATTTGGTGGGTCATGGGTGGTGCGACTTATGCACGACGAAATTTGGTGGGTAGCATGAATGCTGTGTGGAACCTCTTGGCAGGTAGCGCAAATTGTGTGGCATAGTTTGGCAGGTGGCGCAACCTGCACACCGCATTATTTGGCGGGTAGAATTACTTGTGGATTGCACTGTTTGGGTGGTGGAATGAGTTGCACGCAACACTATTTCGCAGGTCGGGTCCCTTCACGTGTCAGTGTAGCCTTGTAGCATGTTTGTAAATAAACAGTTTGAAATGTACAAGAACACTATGCAATTTGGAGAATGAGGATACCCTTCTAATTTTCTGAATCTGTCATTATGGATATCTAGTGTGATCTAAACCCTCTTTTAGCATATACATTAGTTGAATAAATAAAGTGCACGAGCAAATAATGCAAAATTGTTTGACCTCTTTCGTTCGTGCATTTGCATCAATTGTTTAATTGATTTTCCTATCCCATGATCAAGTTAATTAAGGAGAGGATTGGAGATTAAGGATAGATTGTGGAGTTGGTAGTTGTTACTCCCTCCGTCCCAATTTGTTTGTCCAATCTCGATAATCCAACTACTTTAGGAAACATAATAATTAGACCTAAAAAGGTACAAACTTCCACATTTACCCTTCAACTTGTTTAAGAAGTTACCTTATTCCAATACAGAACGGGTAAAAAGGGAAATTTGATTCATTCAAAAGTCAAATGGACAAACATTTTGGGACACTTGAAAGTCTAGAAGTGGACAAACAAATCGGGACGGAGGGAGCATCTGAATTGGATTGAGAGAGACTTTCGGGTGTACGAGAGTTCTAGTGAGTGAGTGAGAGTGGGTTTGGGTTATTACTTACATACATTCATATATAGTGTGAGAGAGGGAGGGTTTTAACTGCAAAGATTAAGAGACTGTATAAAGGGAGAAGGAATAGGGGCCACGATAGGGTGGATTCTAGCAGAATTTCGGTATCTTGGGTAAGCTCATTATCTTGTGTTAAACTTTTCTTTTCATAGACTGGCTTCGGGATGGTGATGGGTTAGTGCTGGTGTGGTTTGGTGGATCAGAGAGAGAGAGAGGAAAAAGTGGCCTCGGTGACTGCTGAGTAGTGTTGTAAGGCATTCCTTTTGGGGAGGTTGTGTCTTGTGGTGCATGTTCCTTTACATATTACATATATAAAGTTTATGCTTGGGTGCAGGAAAATTGAGTGTATACCTGAGTGCCACTGCCGTTGTCACTTCCATTTCCATCTCTACCATTCAAACCAAAGCTTGTGTTATCATCCCCGTCATTGCTGCCTGTGTTATTGTCAGACACTTCAACACTTTTTGACTTGGAAGATTTTTTAGTTCGTATCCCACTTTCGCTTCCACTTCCACTGCCACTTGACTGATGAAAAAGTACGAAATTAATGCGCAGCAGAACAATGAAACTGTGTTCAATGGGCTATATACATATCTAACGAAATAATAAGAATGGAAAAGCTAAACCAAAACTAGCAAATAGATTTTAAAGAATATCTTTGGTTCAAGGTTTTATCCAAATATCTGACTTCCAACCGGAAAAAGCTGCCTTTACGTGGGTAACGGGTTGATAAGATATATTGCCCACTGACATTTGTATGATGACTGGAACTCAAAACTGGGTGAAAACCTTCAAATAAAGTTGCAATTAATATATTAACTCACACTGTGGCATTTCCTCCATACATGCTGCCAGAGGTTTTTAAGCTCATTCTTTCGAATAGGCTTCACTAAAAAGTCAACTGCACCCTTCGACAAACATTTAAAGACTATACCCATAGAATCATTAGACGACATCACTGCATAAAAACGTGTTAGATATAGCAGCTAGAAATTTCAATAAAGGAAATGACAGGAAAAGGAGTGCAATATAAGTGTATAACTTCCAATAGAAGGAATATGAACAACACTCACTAATCACTGGAATATTCATGTAAGTTTTGTGGCTCATAATCTTTCCCAAGAGACCAATGCCTGACAAACAAGGCAGGACTACCTCCGTTAAAACAAGATCGATCTGAATGGTGGAGTCTTCTAAGATTCTCCATGCTTCTAGACCATTTGCTACAGCGGTAACTGCCAAGATCAAATCAATATTATGTCAATAATGATAAAAGAGAGAAGAAAACGGGACTTCGTCCAAAACAGTAGTATAAGACTATCCATGTCAAGATGAAATAAAGATATCCAGTCACCCAAAAGATGGTCAGATGAATCTACAGGTGAACACGTTTATTGCTACGATAAACAAAATATAATAAATACAATATTGTAGGAAGCTCCCATTCTCACCTATGGACAAATAGATACATCAAACTCAAAATTGACATCCAAAAGTTGCAACTACTGAGTTTCTAACCTTCATAGCTGCAGTTTCGAAGCAATGCACTGACAACATGGCGAGTTGAATCATCGTTTTCCACCAGTAGAAACTTGAGAGACCTAAGAGGAAGAAACCTTTCCCAGCAAACCACTGCTCCTTGAGGCCCTTGACGCTGTTGCTGTGGTCTCTGATGAACAGCCTGGGGTGAGACCAACTCCTTGGCTCGAAACTTTGGATCTTCGGTATCCTCATTAATCCAGGACTCATCTTCATCAGAAAGCTCATGCCCATTAGTGACAATTCCATTCCTTACTTCCTTTTGCTCATCCCTTATACGGTGGTTGGGTTCCGGCAACCCATTGGTCGTGGGACCATTAGTGTTCGCTCGAACAGTCCTCATCAACCAGATTAAAAAAGACTAGCGATGAATAAGGCAATAGGATCAGTCAGCAACAACTCCTCTGCTTTCGAAGAGAAGTTGCACATACTGTTGTCCACAAGAAACCCCACCTCTGTAGAGACAAACTTTATCTTCAAGAAGTTCTACACAGAGATACGCGTGTACAGCCATATAAGATAAATCACAACAATTAGCTTATACAACAAAATATATTACTTTGTTTAAACTATATTAAAGGCAGGGGAAAAAAATTCTGAACATGAAAAAGAAAGCAGTCTTATCCTTTGTTTAAACCACTAGAAAGACAAAACATGACACAGAAACCCTCAAATAATTTCTTCAAATGGCTCAATATGGGAAAATAATGAAAGAAGCTTTCTATAATCACAATTCTCTAGCCTTATACAGTCAGAAACAAGAAATAACCCAGATATCACTCATTCCTTACAAAACCACTGCAAGATATCAAATAAACTCTGACCCGTAGTTATCAAATCCGAATCTTGTACCGTTTTTTCTATTTAATCAGTCGTGTATTGTACTGTATCGAGGTGGCATTCTAATGCAAGAATAAGATTATACCGTACATATTAGTAATTAGGGGTGTACACGGTCAGGATCGGATCGGATTGGCATGAATCCAATCCTAACCCGCGAGTCACGGTTTCTTGAAAATAAAATCCGTGTCCGATCCAAAAGTCTCACGGTTCGGTTCCAATTCGATCCGTGAGTTATGGATCGGTTCCGGATTGTCCACGGATTTTTAACTTATTCTCTAAAAAAAATCATCAATTCATTCAAAAACCCAAACTCAACAACCTACATGGACATAAAACGGGTTATACAAATACATTCAATGAATTCACAAGAAACAAGCAAACAAGTCCAACTCTAGAACAAAAAACAAGCGAACATGTAGTCATCTACCGATCATCTAGTCCAAAACAAGGATACGTTGAATAGCCATCTACTGATTATCTAGTCCATCATCCAGTGAGTTCACAAAAAACACTAAAACAAACATTGAAACGGCTCAGAATTAAATGGGCAGCAAAGGTTTACCCATGAGCCATCAACTCATCTAGTTCATCATCCAGTTCACAAAATCAGAGCTCTTGAGTTCCATTTTGTACTCAACAAAGACACGATTCAACACATCCCTTATCCTATTACAATTTACCCCCGGAGTTTGATTGGAAGGTACACCATTACACTAAATCACACTAAAATAATTTGAGAAAATGATATATTTAATTATCTTACATATATATTTGTAAACATAGTTACATACATAAACCAAACCAAACCGAGCCTTATATATATAATTTTTTTATATATATAAAAATCTCACGGTCTGGATCGGTTAATCCACGGTTTCAAAATCAAAATCCGAGTCCGAACTGCAAGTCACGGTTTTTTAATTTTTGAATCCATGCTTGAACCATTAATCCACGGTTAAAATCCAAAAAACACAGATCGATTCGGTCCAGACCGGATTCGCGGATCACCGGATTTTTTGTGTAGCCCTATTAGTAATATTACTGGAAAACCCAAATATATAATTTCAAAAAAAAAAATTCAACATATTCTGAGAGTTTCAATAAAAGAAACATAATCAAACAAATGAATCCAAAAGAAAATCCTTAGTTTAAGAAGATGAAAAACTCATTTCAATTTCAAATGACTTAAATCAGGTATTAGCAAATGAGTTGTATAGTAGAAGAGCATCTACAACCCTTACTCTTTAATTGAATCAGAACCAAATCTGAGTAAAACCCTACCAAATTGAGTTTAACTCTAATTTTTCACCAAATCAAGGCAGACTCAATTTTTACTCTAAATTTTGAAGACTTGTTCTGCTCTCCACAATTTACAACTATGCTATTAGTGAAGCTTTTACTCAAATTTGTGCTTATATTTAGGTTTGTAAATTGGAGTAATTCATACCAAACGAAGCTTTTGCTCAAATTATTAATCAAATTTGACTACGGGCTGGAGATGCTCTAAGTCTCGTTTAATTAAACCTAAAACACCCAAGATTTCATATATTTCCTAAATTTCTCAGCAAAAATAGTTCTGAGCGTTCCAATAAAACAAACCTAATCAAAATTTCCAGCAAGACAATTGAGTCCTTGGGAGGATAATAAAAGCAAAAATGGTGAAAACTTAATCCAAAGATAAAGATCTATATACACGATTGTTGGATTAAATGTGTACACAGAAGCAATTACCTCATGATCATGAAGTTAATAAATGAAGAACAGAGCTTTGATTCTGCAACTCAGCCTCAGAAAATCGACCAATTCTTCCAAATCGGCAGGATTTGAACAGAAAAACGCTCAAGTGAAGAAACGAAATTAAAGCGATTTTAGGGTTTTGTCTGCTTGAAATGCGTTCTTACTTGAAAGAAAAACTGGACCTTTTTCATTGGTTGACGAACGGCGAAGACACAGAGAGAGGGAGGAGAGAGAGAGAGAGGGAGAGATATTAGTATAATAATCCGGCGATGGCTGGCGTGGATATTCTTGAGGTCGGAAGGGTGCTGAGCTGTGCCACGTGTTTGCCAAGTCGGATGAATGTGTTGATGTGGATTTAAAATGTAATAGACCAGTTTATATTTAGATAGGGATTTTTGCACTCCAATTTCTCATAAGCGAACTCTAAATTTTACTACCATTTTTTTAGTCCTTTTCAACCAAAAAATATATATCTTTAGTGCTTAAAGTTACAAACAATAGCAGTTCAAAAAAAAAAAAAAAGTTACAAACAACACAGTATTAAAAAATTTTGAAGTGCGTATCAAAGAAATTATAGTTCAAATATTATTTTTCCTTTATATTTTACTGACAAAGCCAAATTGACATTTGGACATATACTTTTTAAATTGCAGAAAGTGTTTGTGGGAGTCAAAATTGTAACTTTTTTAATTTTCTAAAACTTAAATTCCTAAAAAAATTATGGCTTAAAATTAAAAAATTCATAAACGTGCTTGGTTTATTATTATTATTATTAGAGTGAACCTTTGCAGTAGTAATAAGTGGTGAGCACGTTAATATAATGAAAACCTAAATAAAAATAATTGAGATTAATGTTTCTCTTCTTTAAAAAAATTAAGAACTTCAGATTTTTTTTTTCATTTTTAGGAAGTGCGGTATCAGTTTTATAGGATTTTTTTTGTGTGTGTGAATAAAACAAGGAAAATAATTTTCACACCTCTTTTTGGATAGTTACACACCGTTTCTTGTCGTAGTGCAATTTTTTTCAATAAAGTACCAAAAAAAAGTGTGCAATTATAAATAAAAAAAATTGGTGTGAAAAACATTTCCCTAAAGCAAACAAAATTCATAAATAGAAACACAAAAAACACAACTCATTACTCCACGTAAGCCACACGTGGCTCGGGGTGGGGTTGACGGGGTTGGCTAAATCTAAAGCCAGGAGGTGAGTAGCTTTTGCCGGATCTGGCTCCTGGATCCGGATGGGGACACGTGGCGCGTTCTAGGCTCAGTTAAAGGTCTTCTCCTACTTTCGTGGTCGTGGGGCCCACATATAAGATTGGCTGGTTTGAAACCAACAGCCAAACTGACGAGGATTAATAGTGGTTTTCTGTCAAATGACGGAGCTGCCCCTTTGAAGTTCCATCATTTTCGAGAATGCCTCCCAGGTTTCGTCCACGTCAATAGAAAAATATCTGGGCAGAATTTTATTTTATTTTATTTTTATCTTCCTACATGCACCGACTAAGGGGGTGTTTGTTTCCGCTAAGTTCGTTTTTTTAGCTTTTTTATGTGAGAACTTAAAAAACGCGTTGGTTTTTTATAATTTTTTATGTGATATATTGTGAGGGCATGACCAATCTCAAAAAACGTAAAAAATTGATTTTTGACTTTTTGAGTTTGTGGAATGAGGCATAAACACTGACCCTAAGCCTGGGGTAACCTCAAGGGGAGAGAGGCGTTATGAAATTTCACATAGATTCACCCCTTTGAGATTTGAACCTTAAATTTTATATTTTAACCTAAAAGAGTTGGCAAGGGAATTGAACTTGAAATCTTAAAAAGCGCAAATCCCTGAGGCTGGCCTACCCTGAGCGGGTTTGTTTGATCGGAGATAAAATGATGTGATATGAAATCCCTTGGGATATGTGTGAGATATGAAATCCTTGGGATACTGCTCAGGATATTAATAGATGGAGAAATCCATATCCGGTGTTTGTGTTTAACAGGATATAGCTATTGGAAAGTATTTTTTTGTCATAGCACATGGGAAATCCCATCCAAATCCCCTCCATGGGATTTTATATCCCGTGCGGATCGGAATAAAAAATGGATGAAAATTTGAAATCTCATTCAAATTAAGGATAACAAATATCGAATCTTGAGTCACACGTCATTCTATCTTTTATCCCACCCTCCAAATAACAAACAAAATATCTAGGTAGAGTTCACCTCGTGAAGGTCATGACTAGGGTAGGACAATGACTAGCAAATTATGCATTGCCACTTGTTATCAACTTAAAACGATGAAAGAAATACTAAACTAAACTGTGGGAGGATTGATTGGGTGTTCTCTGGACATAACCCCATGGCACTCAACCCAGCCTAATATTCTTATTTAAGAGCGGCACGGCACGATCTTATAGGTGAGTTAAGTTGGGCCCATGTTTTGTGGCACGTGACACGGGCACAGCATATGCACGGAAAAGAGAGAGAATACAGAAAGAGGGAAACTCCAAATAAAAGGCTAACACAATGGTCTGGTAATCTACTAAAATTGTCGAAATCATGTGGTCGCGGTCGCCAATAGCTGATAAAAAAATATATATATATTTTTTATGAAAAATTATATACTCGATAAGATATAAAAACCTAGCCGTTCAGACCGACGGCTCTAAAAATCAAATAATTGAGGATGTTAATTTGTAGGTTAAGTTGACCAATATGACATGAACTTTGTCTTTTCCTTAAAGTTTATTGTATATTACCAGGACGAAGCCAGAATTTTTTATAAGTGAGATAAATATTTTAAATTATGAGCAATTCATATTTTTGATTTGCAAGAAAGAAACAATTTACTCCTAGTAGATTAAAATAAAAAAGTAAGTATATATTAATGGAGTACTAACTATAGCTTCCATTTATAATTGATCCATCGACTTTTCATACTTTGCCCCCATTATTTTGGGGATTGTTGAGAGAAAAACTAGGGAGTTTCTATTTTGCCCCCTTATTTTTCTAAGTTTCAAACCTTTTACCTGGGCTGAGGCAAGTAAAAAAGTTCAAAGTGGGGTCAAATAAGCAAAAACTTGGTGTAAACTATCCCTATTCCTACTGAAATTGGGAAGGCAGTGGGGTCAATTGACCCTATTTGTCCCTTCCTCTCTCCACCCTTGATATTACCCACACGACCGCAAGACAATCTTCACGGTCAAGACCGTTCATTTCCAACTCCTACTAGATGTTCCAGTTTTATTGCAAGAAGATACCCCTGCAAGAAAAACAAATTTTTTTTTTTTGACAAGCAATATCATCCCGGATATATATAAAAGAAAAAATAAAAGGACACTACCGGTCCAAAAGTACAAAACAAAAAACAGAAAAATACAATGTCGGATTCGGACCCCATCGGAGGGTGGATAGTCCATGGGACCAAGCCAAGATGCTTACCCGCTGCATAGGCCGGATCTAGACCGGAGGATCGGAACCGGATCAGCCGCACACGCCATCACCACCGCTGCCGGAGAACTTGAACCGCCATCAAAGCCGATCGAAGCCCAAGTCGAACCCCCAAATCTAGTTCCCCGAGATCCAAAAATGAAGGAGAGAGAGGGAGATCTACCTCAACCCCTCTTTTCCATGGAGGTAGAGCCGAGAGGAAAGGAGAGGTTGGCACGAAAGGGGACTAAGAGGAAGGAGGGAATAGATCGAAGGAGGGGAGGAGGAATCGGGGAAGAGAAGCGGAAGAGGGGGCGGTGGGGTGGGAAGGGGAAACCCATCCTTACCAACTCTCTCTCTCTCTCTCTCTCTCTCTCTCTCTCTGAATAGGGCAGAAGAAGCAAAACTATTTCATCGAAAATCCAGTGGCAACTCCTTTCCAAATAATAAACCTATTAAGTCTCCACACTTTCCATGCAATTTTCGAAAATGTTAATGAAAATAAAGCAGCACTTCTCAAAAAATAAACAATTCTGCGGTTAAAACAACACCGTCACCTCGAAGGATGCGGCCGAGCCTACTTTGACATGTATCACAACAAATGACATTTTATCACAATTAAGAGAATCAAACTCATAGTACAACATTTGCCGAATCCACAGATATTAACAACTGCATTTGGAACCTCGGGCGGACCAGGGAAATCGAAATTGAAAGGAAAAGAGAACTCACTAAAACACAATGGCTGATGTTAAAGATGGATATCCTAAATTACAACGCTGGCCCATTCAATGACAGGAAATCATTTGAAGGGATGATGAATAAAACACGCAAAGCAAAGTACACACACGACGTAATTTCAAATGACATTCAGCTACATACGGTCTGACCTGCCGTCATCCTCGGTGATCCCATCCCCAGCATTTCTGCAACCAAAATCGGAAACCGTGGTAAGATGGGTTGTGAATAATGTGCATATGAGAAACTAAGGGGGGTGAAAAACATGAGGCTCTACATTAAAATGAAAAAAAAAATGCACGAATCTCAACGAATGAATGAAAATTGTTCTAGCTCATGCACGTAGTTGTGAAGATAGCGAGTGTCTAACAAGCATGGATACTTCTAGTGTCCTCACGTATCCATGTCCAACACACTCTAAACGCGCGCCAAAAATGCCCAAACGCATGACCAATTTGTTCTTACCATGGTACTAGCAGGACACGTATGAGACACATTAGGAGGTCAGGATGTAATTTGAAAAGTTCAGTCATGGTCAAAATTTCAAGAATGCTTCGGTCATGAATACTTGTATATTATGATATATATTTTTTAATATTGTCATAACATTTGTGGTGATTCAACTTACCCACTGCTACAGAAGACAGTAAAGTAAATATAGTAATATACCATAGACAAAGCCCCTTCAGGCCTCAAGCAGAGGGAAATAAATGAAAACATCAATCTAGAATTAGCAAAACAAACCTCCAAGAACTCGTCAGATTCCGAGCTTTTCTATCCAACTGAAGGTTTTCCAAAGCAGCTGAAGCATGAATTACATCCTCTGACAAATCATCGCTGTCATATCTCCAGTTGTATTCATCTTTCCTGTAGCCAGTCATGGACGACCCTCCTCTCCTATCTAAAAGTAATGAAACTATCAGTTATAGGAACCGGATGAAACTGGATTCAAAATGCTTTGGTTTGAAAACTTACCAGATGCTTGAGAAACAGGATGCGGCCTAAAATAAACAGAATATATGTATATTATTAGAATGGAAAAAAAAAATGAAAGAGAAAGATAACAAATTTGAATTAAACAATCGCATTGGTCAAGCACCTTCCAAGTGGAGGTAAGCCACCAGCAACAGATGATGATGAAGGTCTTCTAATGTTTCGAGATTCTAAATTGGAGAAAGACTCGGTTTCTGGAGTGGTTAGTCTCCTTCCAGTACCTCTTGCTTGGGACAAATTCTGTACAAGCAGAACTATTTAGCAGAAAATAAAATAAAATGTATGCACACCCCTGATTAAAAGCTAACACAACCACCTTAAAAACAAAACATCATGGTTCCAAGTTTGGGTTCCAAATATCCAATAACACCAGCTGGCTAGAGTAATCCATTAATTTTATATTCTGTACCTATACCCACTTTAATCATTCAAAAATCTGCACTTAGAAGGAGAACCAAGGAAGCAACTATTTTCACAACTTTTCCCAACAATGCATCATATGGACACCGCCAAAATCTAGTAGCTGGAGCTTTTAGCCTCCAACAGCATTCAGATGATACTAGGATCACTTTTAGTGAGAAGTCCAAGGCTAATTAAAAAACATGCATCTCAAACAAATTTGCAGTTATAAACATTTACAAATCCACTGGAAAGGAAAAAAGACATACAGAACACCCATCACGCACAGTCAGTCTGGAGTCTCTGGACCAATGAAGGGTGTTGATAAGGGTATCATCGGGTACAGACTTCAGCCTCCAACCACTACCAAAAATATTAAAGTCCACTACAGGCTCCAGCTGAATTACAATGGCACATACATTTACACATTTCTAGCATTTTACACCTGCAAGTTAAATCTCCTGCTTCGTGCCACCAAATATTTTCTTCCCATGCACCATCGATCTCCCTCAACTCCGCGTTGGGCTCCCAACAGACTTAGAAGAACTACACAGTCGTGAAATGCTTAAGCCAGCACCACTATTGCCTCCCATCACCAAGTATCTATGCCTTATCTTCCGTCTTTCCACTATGTAGCCATCTTTTTCTAAATCCTCCATGCTCGTTATCTTTTCATGAGTGAAAACTCAAAGATGTTTTCAACTACACTATCGAGATATCTCATAGTGCTGGTAACAGTGTCTCAATCATGCAACTAAAAGATGGATACATAATTGGATCGAAGTTCTAAAATAAGCAGGATAAAAATAAATGCATGGAATATAAGTACAATATTAGTTACAATAAGAAGGCGGAAACAGTGAAGCTCAGAATTTAGTTTCCAAGAGCAAACATTTTCTCTAGATGAGCCTTGGTAAAAATTGGAAGATGAAAGGGTCTCAACAATAAACTGGTGGTTTCAACAGAATAACAAAGAAAACTAACATGAGTAAATAACCAACCTCATACTTCAGGAATCCTTCAAGAACATCCAGCAGCAAAGGAGCACTATCACCATTCCTGTTAAGATCATACCCATTCTTGCTACTAAATTCTTTTAACTCAGCTTTCCATGAATCCTTTTGCTGCAATTAAAGTGCAACCCAATACAATCCCATCATGAGGAATATTAAAATGTGACTGAAACAAACAGTATGGCCATTCACTAAAATGAATGGCAATAGAACAGGAGAGCACGTGCTGACCAAGTTACATTCGGGCTGATAAACTTTTAGAGTGTGGCTTAGCTGTGCCCAATCCAAGTATTCAGATATCAGTGCGGTAAGCAGCCTTCCTGCAGTTAGCAGATAAAAGTGCAGGCCAAGCAATGTGAGGCATTACTCAGTTACGGGTAAGACTCACATATTGAAATTATAACGACTTTCAAAGACACTAGTAAACAAATGTAAAACAATTACAGATATATCACTTGTGAACAGATATATCATTAGTGCACTTATTAGTAAACACCTGCTCAATAGGTTTATAATTGGCGAACTTCCCAGTGAACAGATGTGTCAATGGCGAAACCAATTAAATGGTGTTAAGAAAACTTGGTGCGCGGCGGGGGTTTGTTGAGTTTTGCAGAGAAACTGCAATTTATTAAGCTCTGATGGGAATGGAGACAAGCTCATAAAATCCTCCAGTTCAGAGTACAAGGATCGGAATATAAAGAGAGTTGGTAATAACCCTCAATTCATTCTTCCCAAAGGTATAGAAATTAAGCTGATTCGCATTTAGAACAGGTTGAAGTTCAGACAAATCACTGCATTCCTATAAAGTGTCAAACAAGTGAAATCCATAGAAACACTCAAAAGCATGTATAAGGGAGAATACTTCTGAGGCGAGGATTAGTGGACTCCCATCAAAGGCAGCAGCATTGGGGTGTTAGGAGTTATGTTGAGCTAAAATCAGGACAATATTGGACTTCAGTTGAGAAATAATCTCAGAACACAAACCATTTATTCTCGTTTGAACGCCGCCAACTCCCAAAGAGAGGAGTAGGATAATGTCCTCCTTAGGACATGAGCATGTCTGTGTGAGCATTATTCAACAGTAACTTGATCAAACAGAAAATCCCTTTTATAACTAGCATGAATCTGTAATGTGGACAGGGGATGAGAGAAGGTAATCCCAGCACATTCATTGCATGACCAAACTTGTCCATAAGTAGAACCAAGCTCTACCTCATATGCTGGACTATAATATATCTACCATAATTTGATAATTAAATAAGGTTCTATAAGTAGTGACTAGCCAAGGGCTATGAAGCACCGACACTCCTAGAGGCTAGCATGTCCCCCATGTCTGACAAGGGGACACGGCAAAATACATATGGGACACGCGACGTGGCGTGTCCATTTAATTTAATTTACTTTTTAGGGGACACGGCGGGGACACAAGAAGGACGCGTATGGGACACAACGGGGGTTAAATATGCAAATTTTTAACTTCATTTTGGGGTAGATGTGTATTACTTGAAGTATTTTGGATTATAAGTGTAATATGATGAATATATAATGCTTGTTTACATAAATTGATGCTTCATTCTTACACATAAATATATTTCCACTGGTATAAAATAATTATTATTCTATTATTATTACTACTATGTATTTTTGCTTTGTCCCCTACCGTATCCGTGTCTCCGTCTCTTTAGAAATCACGTGTCATGTGTTGTGTCCTTGTCCATATCCATGCTACATAGGCAAAGGGGCATGAAGTTTTAGGCTACATTGCAACGACTCTTCTAAAGTTGTGAAGTCACAGGGGACTGATGAGCAGTAACTCTCGAATATCGCTTGGAGCATTACTAGGATAACTTCAAGAATCTTATTTAGTTTAACCCACGAATAGAAAATTCAGCGTATTACACCTCAAAAAGAAGACATCAATATTCTGTTGCAACTTGGCGACTACAGTGCGTGGATTTCTAGAAGCATATGGAAGTAAACTAGTTGTATAGCAATACCTCTTAGACATTAATAACCAACAGATACAATTAACGAGAGAGAAGAAAATTAAACGGCGAACCTGAAGGAGATGCATGAAGTTGTTTTGCACGGTCATTGCAGCTACCCAATAGAGCAGGAGGTAAACCTTCTTCCTTTTCTATTGCCCTGTCTTCCTCTTCAATTGCCTCAAATACACTTGCTCTGAGTTCAGCCTATAGATATTACATGCCAACAAAAAATGAATGGACATATTTTCCCCAACAGATTTGCAAGGAACATGTGAACAATGTAATTACTTGTTTTCTGACATTTTGATTCCAGGTTATCATACCAAGCGATCAGCATAACAGACAATTTAAGGAGACTTTTGGTTTAAAGTTTTTCCAGGCTGACATTCCACGAACGTACGAGTTTAGCTAGGAGGGTCCGATGTCATTTATTTATGCCCTAATTGTGTTTGACAGACCACTTTCTCCACACCCACTTGGCGCAAATGTCACCTCCAAAAACTCCAATGAATTGAAGCCGGGGCACAAAACAAACACCAGTTTAACCCTTAAAATTCGGAGGGAAAAAGGGCATTTAAAAAGTTTCTCTCTTCCATTATCTTGACTGCAGTTATCACAATTCGTTTATCATCAATCATACTTGATTGGGGATTACCTCTAGGAGGATCCGATATCATCCTAACAATCAAACTCACATAACTTTCTCTTGATTCTGATAGCATCATTAATTTATACCCTAAATGAGTTTGACAGAAAACTTTTCCCACACCCAGTTACCACAAATATCACATCCAAAAACTCAGGTGAATCCAAGCCAGTGCACCAACAAGCACCAGTTTAACCCTTAAAATTCAGGGGGAAAAAAAAGTCGACGTTTCACCATTATCTCAACTGCAGTTATCACAATTTGTCTACCATAACGTCATACTGTATTACGTACGCCTCTTGCGGAGCTATTCTTCATCTTAAATAGCATTTCAGGGGTTAAAAAGGGATCTTGTTTCAATTTTGCAGAAAATTGAAGCAATCAACTATTCTTATCCCCGTTGAAAGTAACACACATCTTGTTCTAAACACAATCAAATCTGTGAAAGGACCAAAAATTGCAGCAGAATGACAGGGAACCCTAGATAGATAGCCAGGGGAAAAAAAAATTCAAACCCATAAAACGATGTTCCAAATAAATACAAACACAGAAAAGGTTTCATCAACACCTGAAACTCGAAAATAATGGAAGGGAATTGGAGAGAGCTTAGAGAAGGAACGTACTCGGATCTTAGCGAGGACACCTTTCTTCTCTAGGGTTCGAGTGACGAGAGTCTTCAGGTCCATCATCTCACGAGTGTAATCGTCCATTTTTGCTGTTGCTTCTGTCCTCCGAAGCTCACAAAGCTCGCCCTCTCTCTCTCGCTCTCTCCCCCCTCGGAGTATGGTGACTTCGGCCAAGTTTGGGCTTCCGATGGCAAATAAAGGAAAGTTAACCGGGTGAGTTCCCGATTATAATAAAATAAAATCTGAATTTGGGTACCCGCATTTACTAATAGTCATTTGAGATCGGAATCATATAATTTATTGGGTACGCTGAGTAGATTATTGATGTAAATAATCAAATTACGTAATTGGATATTGGTAGCCATATGCTCGGATACCATTTATATGGATGACCAATATCATTTAGGGAATACGCTTTAAGACAAGTTTCTCTCAATTGTGTGTCTACCCATCTCCGATAATCATAATTTTTTGTACCCATGATGTGCTCAATATTTATGAAAAAATGAACGGTTCATATCTCAAATGAATATTTCAGAGGACCCACAATTGAGGTCACTATATTGTCACTACGGGAATGTAGTGACTTGGCTCATTACAGAAACCTCATATATCAACTGGGCAATGACTTTCTTCGTTTTAGCAAATGTTGATTTTGGAAGATTTTATCAAATGTAAAACTTTAGGGAACATAAAAAGTTTTCATCGATCAATTCAAGGAAACTTTTCCGGTTCCCTGGTATTTTCATATAAAAATTGAATAACCAAAATTTGCCACGTCATTTTGATTATTAGTATTATTTGATTATCATGTAGTGGTGGTTAAACTTAGTAATGTTGGGATTTAATAATGAGTTAATGACATAATCAAAATGAGTCGGTAAATATTTAAGTTCAATAGCCATTCTTTTTCTTCTCAATCGATGATTTTTATTGAATAGCATTCTAGCAAAAGACGTAAGTGAAAGTGGAGAGTATTTTTTAAAATTCATAGAGTACCCAAATTGAATAAATGCAAAGCCACTTGGCAAAGTCAAGGGATGAGTTTCACCTACTAATACTGTAAAACATTTGCTTTTTATGGAGAGTGAGTTTCAAATAATCAAATAATAAAAAACATATGGAGTAACTTTCTTGAGTAAGATCCACTATTTTTTGTCATTGAAATAGATATTATTTATTTTTTTTTATTGAAAGACTCCAATTTTATTACTATTAGTTAAGAGTTTGCTAAGTTTGATTATTTAAATTTTTAGAATAATATTGCAAACTTTATAAACTTTTTGTTTTTGGTTTATCATTGAGATGACTTAATTTTTTTGGTTTTATTAATAAACAAAAAAATTACTACATTTGTTTATTTTGCATCATATATTTTTGTAGCTCATTGATTTGTCGAGTAAGTGAGATGGTGACCGGTATCAAGCACAAATTCGGGAGCCCTATAGGTACGTAGTGAGCATTCACGGCCCTTTGTTCTGCAATCAACTGTCCAATTATCCTACATGTAAAATACTTATCTTTACATAAAATTAACGTGAAGATAATTCAAACCATTAATTGTCAAACGAATGACCGTAATTGCTCGCTACAAGCCCCGGACATGCTCCTTATATCTCGAGCACTGGCGGCTCTATGTAGAGCTTTGAATGGTCAACTGACCACCCAAACAATATTTTTTTGCTTATAATACATGTAAAAAATATGGGTTAGCGTTGCTTTGAACACCCAATTAAAATATCAATGAACACCCAATTCTAAAAGTCTTGAGCACATAACCCAAAAAGAATTGAACATCCAACCCAAAACCAATTGAACACTCAATCACAACCCAATTTCAACCCATCAATCCAAGGAAATTCATATTTGAACATCTAACATTACTTCAAATAAAGCACACAATTGTAATGAACAAAATAACAAGGAAAAATAAAAAGAAGAATCTATTGGTGTAAGTATTATGCTCTGCGTTCTCTATCCATTTTTATTGTCGATAGTCTAAATGAGTAAATTTCCCATTCATGACAATATTTATTTTTTCCTAGTTAGCTTGTAGAATTACGGACAAAACTTTAAAAAAAATCAACTACATTACAAACCCCGTCAACGAATTTAAGATTACAATAGAAAATCTCATCACGTCATCCTAAAACTAACATATTTTCAAAAAGGTTAGCCCCAACATTCTCGCTACAATTTATTTTAAAAAAGGGTTTTAGTATATTAACGTCGGTTATAGATTGACATAAAATATGAGAACTCATCTAGGACAACTATAAAATCCTATGCCCCCCCCCTCGAAACAATGTCTACCACACAATATGACAACATTAAAAAAATAGTACTCCTACTATATATTTTTAAGTTTTCATTTCGCCACGTAATTATCTTTTTTTAAATGTATTATATTTTTTGTTAATAAATTAGCTAGTAGAGTTAAGCTAATTTCTAACCCTAATACAAATTTGTCTCGAGTGTGGACATACAAAGACGAAGGTAGTACATCTGCAAGTAAAAATTGGTCGGAGTACAGTACCTGTGGTACTCCTCCTCACTTCTCAAGCCCTAGAATTACCAATCGATCAGTCGGAAACGGACAGGGAAGAATCAGAGAGCACAACAGAGCAACAATGGAGTGGCGAAAACTGCCTAACCACATCAAACCCGAAATTCTCACCAGACTCCCTGCCGAATCCCTGCTCCGCTCCAGGTGCGTCTGCAAATTTTGGCTCAAAATGTTATCGCACCCTAGTGTCATCGACACACACCTCAATCGCACCACTCTAAACCCTAACCATAGCACCACCACCACCACTGACGACGATGAAAGCTTCATCGTCCTCAACCGCCCTGTAGCGGACAACGAATCTCTCTTGCTGTTTCGATTGAAGAACACCAATGTCACCTTCAATTTGATCCACCCGTGCCCTACCATTTGGAATGCGGACATCTTGGGTTCGATTAACGGCTTGGTTTGTGTCAGTTGCCCTCGATCATGGTTTGTTGCGCTGTGGAACCCCCTTACTCAACAGTGCGAGAAACTCCCCCTTCCCAAAATCACAGATACAGTGCTGTAACAGGTGGGTTCTGTTACGACCCCGTAAAAAACGACTACAAGGTCGTGAGGGTTGTGTTTTCGGATGTAGGATTGGATCCTCGGTCTCGGGTCGAGGTCTACACGACCAGTTCGAATTCCTGGAGAGAGATTGAGGGTGATGTTCCCTTCCGTTGGATGAGAAGGGACTGGGGCATCAAATGCGACGCGATCGTCAAGGGAGAACCGTATTGGGGGGGCGGTCTCAATGGTGGAGGCACGGCGGTTGCATGGTTTGATGCGGTGGATGAGGTGTTTAGGCATTTGCCAATGTTGGGTTTGCCTACACCTGAGACTGGTATTTATGTTGGAAATTTCAAGAATTCATTGGCGTTGGCTGTAGTTCGCCCGATTTCCTCTGGTGGGGCGTCGAGCTTGTCAGGAGAGGCAATCATTGACGTGTGGACGGTGGAAGAGGATGGTTTCGCATGGAGCAAGAAATACACTGCTGGGCCCTTTGAAGGAGGGATTTGGAGCGTGGTGGAATTTTCAATGAATGGTTTGTTTTTGGAAATGCCAGGAGGTTGGATAAGCTTCTATTGTTCCCAAACCAAAGAAACTAAGAATGTTTTGATTGATGGAAACGCGGCACGGTACTTTCGAGTTTCCAACTACACAGCCAGCTTAGTTTCAATCAGGGGATCCCAGAAGGTCGTAAAAGTAGATATTGGCTGGAAAGGTTGTAAAAGAAGTAACACCTGATGCTCTACATTTCAGGTACAATTCGATGGAGTTGCCAACTGTTCTTTGTTTATGCTTTGCTAGATTCGGATATTTTGCCCAACTTTGTTACCAAGATGTCTTTAGAACTTGTCTTGTCGTACACATCTGTACCTCCTCGGATTGAAAGAGTCTAAGAGGGTGTTTGGGAGCCTACTTTTCAGCTTTTCATTTTTAATTTTTTGGCTTTTTGGCTTTTGGATTATGACCAGAATGACTTTTGAATATAGGATGAGTGTTTGGGAGAAATGTGCAGAATGACTTTTGCAAAAGTAGTAGTGTGCAAAATGAGAATGAAAAGTGAAAAAGGAGCTCCTTACCTCCTTTTCACTTCTGCCCCAGATTGTTCAAAACGCAAAAGTCATTTTGAGAGAAGTTGTTTTGCCCTCAGGCGGCCAAACACCTAGAAATCAAAAACGAGAAATCAAAAAATTGAAAAAGTGGCGGCCAAACGGCCTCTAAGTTTGTGCTAGCTGTAAACCTAATAGAGATTGGAGTTCATGTATTTTCTTACCATGGAGTTACCCTTTATGTGCAAGATCACTCATCTTTAGGTTTTTAGTGCTCTTTGCAGTTGGGGTTTGGGTTGCAAGTTGCAACTATGCTACAACATCGTAAGTAGCAACATAGCGGCAACGTATGGGGTATAGTCGTCGGCGCCCTTGGGCACTTCCAAGGATTTGGCATAGGTAATTACTTGGTGTCCATGTGATGGCTCGGAACTCTGCCGTCCCTTAGGATGGCAGGGCCTGCCGACCCGATTTCGGCCGTCGGACAGCCCAGATTTGAGGGGTGCTGAATAGTGTTTTATGTATTTTAATGTCCCTCAAATTTGGGCCGTCCAGAACACGTTCGGACGGTCAAGATCGGTTGGCAGGCCCTGCTATCCCTGGGACGGTAGAGTCCCCGGATGTGATACAAACCAAACTGAGCATAGTTTCAACTTTCAAGTTCGCTAAGATATATAAACCAAATGACGGGGATGGCCCTTGCTATTTGTGCTGGTCAATATGGGCCTTTTCATGTTCTTAATTTCCGTTTTTGATTTGTATGTGAAAATTCAATATAGAACTCCTACGTTTTTTATTTTTGTGTAGTCGTGTGACGCGTGGCACATGCACTTTTTTTCTTTTTTTTTTTCGATGAAAAGGTGTTGATAGCGGTGCTCACAGTCTGGATTGGCATGAATCCAATTCTAATCCGTGAGTCACGATTTTTAAAAAATAAAATCCGTGTCCGATCCAAAAGTCTCACGGTTCAGTTCCAATCCGCGAGTCACGGATCGGTTCCGGATTTGTCCACGGATTTTCAACTTATTCTACAAAAATCATCAACTCATTCAAAAATCCAAACTCAAACATTGAAACAAACACTTCAGTAGTAATATAGTGGACAACAAAAGCAGTTCATCATCCAGTTCACAAACAAAGACAGTTTAGTTCAGTTACATAGTGAAATACAAATACTTTACTAGGAAGGGTTTCACGAGGCCCGTAAGACTCGGAATAAGGGTTCCACAAGGCAAGTAAGACTCGGAATAAGGATTCCACGAGACCCAAAAGACTCGAAAGAGGATGACAAATCCACATATATTCGAGTGATGAGTTAATGAAAGAAATAAGCTTGACAATATTTATAGAAGTGGTAAAATTATTTATCTATACATACTGTATTTATTTTTTTACAGAAATTATACTATACAATAAAAATCTCACGGTCCGGATCGGTAAATCCACGGTTAAAAAATTAAAATCCGTGTCCAGACCGCGAGTCACGGTTTTTTAGTTTTTGAATCCGTGTCCGGACCATTAATCCATGGTTAAAATCCGTAACGTGCGGATCGGATCGGTCCAAACCAGATTCACGGTTCACCGATTTTTTTTTAACAGCCCTAGGTGCTGATGTTGTTTTTTAGTGCCTCGACCTAGAAACGTTGCATATGGCCTTTGTATTGTGGAGTTTGTTAGAGAGTGAATTGATTTCGGCGAAAACTTAACCCAATGCGAGGTGACGCCACTCAATACCTGACTTGTATCCTAGTACGATTGTGAGCCCTCTATTGGAAGGAAAATTGGGTTTTCTTTCTTTGTGCGCTTGGAGAGTTTCCTTTCCATTTCCTTTGAATTTCACAGGAAAATTCCCCTTGAAAATAAAGGTACTAAAAGAAAAGGAATTTGGAAGAAAGCCACTTAAGAAAGGAAGGGTGAGCTGGGACTTGAGAGTGACAAAATACAAACTGTATATAGGAAAACTGGTCGGAGGTTTAGAAAAGTTCCTCATTGATATCATAAACAAGTTGTGGAGAGTGTTGGGAAAATGATTTTTTTACTCCATTTGTTTACAAATGTAATTCGGAAATTTGTCTTTTAGTACTTGAATGACGCAATATGCAATTATTATAGTACACAACTATGAAATTTTCTCGCTACAAAATGAGAGTTTTGGGGGATAGACATTGTCCCTCTACATAATTAGCACACTATTTTCTAAAGCATTAGAAAATCCCGTACCTATAAGGAAAATTTTAAAATCAGCTCACTAGGCTGTCGTTAAAAGTTTAAAAGGTGTATTGCAATATAGGAATGTGTGAAAGTGTACAGAAAAGTGAAAAAAGTACAATGAGTGTGTATTTTTTGTATTCTTTTTGCCTTATTGTCAGCCCAATGAGCCGACAATAGAATGATCATTTCCAATTAATGACAATATGCTGGAGTGCGAACAAAAGTTGGAGGAGTTTTTGGTTAAAAAATATGCTTGTTCTTTTATTTTTACATGTTTTAATATCTGTTAAGAACAAGTTCTCACATATCCAACACTTAATTTTATTGAGTAGCTCCGACTCATTGCTCTTTCTCTCGGGTCAGAGATAAAATCGAGAACAACGCGACTCTTTATGCTCATCTCGTTTCATTTATCATCACATTTTGGTTATCGCCGTGTCATCCCTGTAACTTTTAAATTTAAAATGATAATATCACATCATCTTGAATGAGTTTTGGACACGCGAACACAAATTTTAAGGAAAAAATATAAGCTCACCAAAGTATGGATTCTATCAACAGAAAACACCCATCCGAAAAACTTGAAATGGATAAACTAGACTTCGAAGAGAGATTGCATTCATAAATATTATACAGGACACAACAATTTTCTAACCTTAGATAATGATGTAAAATAAGAGCACAAAATAAACCAAGAACCTTAGCCCACTGGTCGAGCAAGTGAGCTGTGGCTCATCAAATCCTTCAAATCCACTGCTAAAGTCCTGATAAAGTACTCCTTCCCCTCCCAACCTACCAAATGAACGATAACAACCAAGATTAATCGAGACGCGTATAAGTTGGTTCAGATACTTAAGTTATTAATAAAAAACTACAAACGGAATAATAACAAGATTTACCTTCGTAATGATCAATAAGTGATAGTATTACGAAAAAAGTTATAATGATTTGTGTCTCTTTCTTCCCAACCCCGCTAGTACCGATGCCGCTCTCTTCGCCGCCTTCATCAAATCACCAAACATTTTGGCCTTGATTTGGCCTCTCCTTGGGGGTAACCTTTTCCCCTTCTTTTGCATTTTGGGGCCTTTTAACTCCATTGTTTGTGCAGCACAATTTGGAAAGAGCAGAGAAGAAAAAGAACGTGTGAATGGGAAAACTTGTATTCAAGGTGACTCTACAATAACAAGAGAAGAGTGTATATATATACTCATTATAAACTCATTTGTGTACATGTAATAATAGTCAAGAGGATTCACACGTTTGAAGACGACTTTCGATGAATAAATTAAAGTCAATACTGTACTCTCAGCTCATCGTGTGAATACGACTTTTGATGAATATGTCAATATTTCACCCTCAGCTCATCTAGCTTTCTATCCTCATTAAATTTTGATCGTATGAGACTTTTGTTGACTTATAATACTACAGCAGTTTAAAGGGTGACATTGATTTTTCGTAGGGACCATCTCACTCGCCTTCAAAAGTGGGTGAACCGGTGAACATTCACCAGCCACCTCTTTATAATTATCTAATAAAAAATGTTACGGGCACTAACTAGTATTCAAATTATTATACTAAAAAAGCATGTGACACTCTTTTATTATTAGATGAGTCTATTTATGCATTCATTAATGTGCTAATGTGGTAGTATCAAGTGTGCATTTAGTGTAGTAATTTGTATACTAGTTAATTAGTGTCTGTAGCATTACTGTTGGTTGATATTAATGAGATGAATTTGATATGCTTACTTTTCTTTTACCCCCCCCCCCCCTTTTTTTATAACTGGATGTTCGGGCCAGCTTGCACACACCTCAACTAATTCTAGGACCTTGGAGGTAACGACCGGGGATAATTTCCAGTGGCCTTGAGGTTTGAAATGGTTGGCTTTCGTGAGATTCGAACAATGGCGGCTCCAGGAATTTTGAACAAGGTATTAAAAAATTACATTAACTCTACTAGCTCTATATACATAAATTTTTATATACACAAGTGCATGTTCTCAGCGATTTTTTTTTTCGGCCTAGCAAAATTAAACCGGCATAAAACTACATTAGTTTTTATTGTAGGAAATTGACTAGCGAATAGGTTCACAAATTTTTCTTTGACGTATGCTCTTATTTTGTGGAGATATAGAGTTGATTGTTGTTCAGAGAAAAGCCAGAGCACGGTATCGATACCAATAGATACTTTTTACTCTATCTATTTTTTAAATTTTTGTCATTAAGAGTATGAGTATGTACTTTGTTTTGAGCTAATATATTAGGTATTCAACTAGGAATTTCCTAGATTGATGGATATTCACAGTATATGAATATAAGTGCTCAAACAAACTCGAGATAAAATTATTACATGTTATATGGAGTAAAATGTAAAAGAGTTTAGGTTGTTTAATTGACCATCTATGTGAAGCTATCAAGCCTTTTATGGCTTTTAATTGGTTTCTTTTGTGGGCTGATTTTTTTGGGGCTAGTTGTTCAATTTTTTTGAGTTAGGTGTTCAAATATTTTTTTTTTAACAGTAGGTGTTCAAATATTTACGCGTAGGGTATTCAAATATGTTTAGCTTGGGTTTTCAAAAAGTACAAAACTTAAATAAAAGTAAAAAAAAATTACATGTATTCTAAACCAATTATTTTTTTTATTGAACACCCTTCTAACAATGTAGAGCCGCCTTTGAAACGGCAGGAGCTGCTGATTGTGGGAGACAACAGAGCCCCTACTTCCATATTACTCGTCCAGTTATTAGGTGAAGGTTAGCAAAGCCCTTATAGAAATCATGTAAGTACGTTTTAGAAGAGAGAACGTTTCTAGATGTTGCTCCAATAAATAACCTAAACAAAGTTAAAGTCACCAGCTTCCTTGTGATTACTTGGTTCATGGATGCAAGAAATGGGAGTATTTTCCCTGCAAAAGCTCTAACCTCATTTTTTTTTGGGATGCAGGGTGCCTTAAGCCAGTTTGCACGCACCTTGGACTAATCTCTATAGCCCGTCTTATAGTCGTTTCACAAGTTTACTTGTGGGGTGAAGTGGCCACAAAAAGGTTAATGCCAAAGAAAAATCGAATCTGAAACTTTATGTGAAAAAAAATCCCGAATCTGAAGCCAAAATCACTTGGCGAACCCCTGGAGTTGCTTTAACCATTTTCTACTCTCCCAATCACATCATGCGTGAAATTGTGTGGAAAATCCATTGATTTGAGAGCCATAAGCTGTTGAAAAACATGTGTGAATGGTGATATAATTTTCTATATATTGATGTTGATTGGGAATATATTACTCCCATTATGTCACAAGATAATTGGACTATTGGAGGGATAGAGGTTGATATAGGATGTAGGAATACTAGAATCTAGAAACTACTCCTTCCAGAGGAAATTTTATGAAAACGATCTGTTTTTTAAGGAAGAATTTAGCCCCGTTCTACTAAGGCAGTTTTTGTTTTAAAACTGTTTTTTTTTTTTTATGTATTATGAGTAGATGACCTGTCTTAGTTTTTAGGAAAAATTAGTTTTTGAAAAAAACTAGTTAGTGGAACAGGATCTTATAAGTTGTTCTTCTTCAAATTTCAAAGGAAAAAAAGGGGAGAAAAGTTTGTTCACAAATATAAAAACCATATCGAAATGACTAGTGTCTTTAAAATTCAAACTTCAAACTTTTTAGGGGTGATTACCCAAAATTATTGATATGGATGACATTGTCACTATTTTTTCAATAATGCCAGCGGCTGTGTTCTTTTCACATTTCTAAAAAAGAATTCAAAAAGATTCTTCCCCCATTTCTCATTACTCACATTTCTCTCTCTACTAATTACCCCTCTCTTCAATCATTATTCTCATTTCTCTCTCCAATTATTACACATCTCTCTAATTATTACTTTTTTCAAAAACCCATCAAAACACTATCTCAAAAATATTTCTCAAAATATTATTTTCAAAACTCTCAACCAAACAAAGTGGCTACATACCCTAAAGCATTTACCCAAAATTTGCCCCGAAAGCAAAGTGGGACCCACCATGTCATTATTAACAACACTATTACATATATAGAAATTTTACCCAAAATGTATTGGGCCATTGATTGTCATTTTCTGAATACTTTATGGGTAAAGTTTTTGTGTACGTAGCATTTTCCCATTATTAAGTAATTTTTCCACTTTCTTTCGGTCAACACAACCCCCCTCCTCCTCCTCCTCCCTCTCTCTTTCTCTCTGAGGCAAAGCTTCACAGGGGAAGGGAAACCCATAAGAAGAAAACACAAAAAGTAACATAATTTTGCATCCTCAAGTCAAGCAATATGAACTTCTCAATTGCAACAAAACATGTACCAAGGAGTATTTCATATTCTATGAGTTCAAGAACGAAACAAGCTTACAATGAGTTCAAGAAATTATCTGTCTTTTGATTTTGTTTTTGAAGGAACACACTTGCACTTTGCCCTATAGCAATTCAAATTCCAGACAATAGCACACAACAATTTAACTAACAACATATTTTCCAACAAGAAGCAACACTTTATAGAAAAATTCCAAATAAAATCCCCAAAACTAAAAAAACCCTAATTCTAAAATTTCCAAAATTTCTCTGCAATCTCTATGTAGCTTATGAATTGGTGATCAAAGTTCACTCCGAAGACTGTCTTCTGGGTTTAGAGATGACGAAAGGAGAGAGATTCGTTGAATGAAAGAAGAGGAATGAAGGATAAATTTTTCTCGGCATTGCAATAATTTAATTGTTCGACTTTGGCGGAAAAGAAAACCTTGACATCCTCAGGGTTTGCTACTGAACTTTGGTCGGCGGCAAGAAGCAAAGACGGCTCGGCGGTGGCACGAGGATCGGAAGTACTCCTCCTTCAGAGGGGGGAGAGAGAGAGAGAGAGAGAGAGAGAGAGAGACGAGTGTTGGGCAGGGAGAAGAAAGGGTGTAAAATTTTAATATGGTGGGTCCCACTTTGCTTTCAGGGCAAATTTTGGGTAAATGTTTCAGGGTATGTAGCATTATTGCTATTTTTTAAATTTCTTTTCCCGATTCATGTTCAATCTTCCAGATTAATTATTCATCTTCACGAACAAAACCATAAAAGTAAAACAAAAAAATTATCATTGAAAGTTCCAGACGCTTTATTTTATTTTATATTATATTAAGATAATTTTCATTGTCTTTAGGATCGTACTATTTGGCATTTTTTAACCCCAGCTTAGGTTCTTTTACGTTCTTAATTCTTTAAGTTGAGATGAATCGGTACTTTAAAAAAAAATTACTAATCATAAATAGTACTCCTAGTTGTTTTTTGGTTCCCACAGCCACAAACACAGAAAATAAAAGGGTAGAACCGTAAGGAAAAAAAATATTACTCACCTTAGAAAAGCCATCAAAGGGACAACTGGGCAAGTCAAAAGAGTTGACTGTTGAAAATTCTGGCGAAGACATCATCATATCATAACATTTTTGTACGTAGTATTATATGGGCCTCAACTGGCGCGACTTCAACTGTGACAAGATTTTTTTTGGACGGCAGACAAGATAACTGTGAATATAATGTAGGCATTTGGGACATGTGCAGCAGCCACTTGCAAAAAAATTGTCAAAATGAGCTGTGCATATTTTATATTTTATTCATTTATATTTTTTTTCACGCTCTACCAATGTTCTTTACTTTCCTCTCTATCTCTATTAAATATTCAAAAATAATTTGTAATAGGCCACATAGGAGGAGGGGGTGTGTATGTGTGTGTGTGTGTGAGAGAGAGAGAGAGAGAGAGAATTAAAAAATCAAAGGCTTGTGCACAGTGCCTGGCCAAACATGCCTAGCCTTAGCCGCAAAATGCCTTTCTTTTTGCTGTGTCTGGTGTAGTATGGATTTTGTGACGTTGGAAGGTAAAATAGCCAAAAGCAAAACGTTTGCCTTGTTTGGTGCACTTGCCCTTACAACCCTCTCACATACATGTGGATCCTACAGACAATTATGAGTGCAAGCACCATGTATATGTGAGGGGATTGTAAATAGTTGGAGCCGAAATAATTGTACAAATAGCATTTCCGTACCCAAAACGTTATGCTTTGACAAAAATTAACCAAGTAGTTTACTCTTTTTGTCTTTATTTAAAAAAAAATTACATTTATTAGTTTTGCGTCGATTTTTTTTTTGAATTATTGGTTCATCAAGATAAGAAGAATCTAAAGAGTAAAAAAATATTAACTAAACTAAAATTTGTGTGAATAAAGACAAAAATAATCCAATAAAAAGTTCAATAAACACAAAAATAATCTAAATTTTTATAAAAATCACAAAAGACAAATTTTTATGGTTTCTTTTTTAGGAAAGTGAGGGGAAAGAAAGGAAAATTAAAATTTCTCCCTCCTCTTGTTTGGGTTGGAGAGAGAATAGAGAAAATTAAAAATCTAAATATTATGAATAGTGAAATTTTCCTCTCATTTTATTTTCTCTCACTTTTCATTTATTTCCACAAGTTCCAAACAGACCCTAACTCTTCCAAACTGAGAGCAATTTTATTCACCCTCCTTAAAAGAAGATGAACAAAACCCTCTCTCTCCTATTGGTTGAAATTTGTAGGTCCCACCACAAAGTAATGTCATGCTTACCAAAAAGTGTATTGCAGAGGTAATTGTGACATCACTTTGTGGTGAGATCCACACCAATTCAACCAATAGGAGGGAGAAGAGTGAACAAAACTGGAGGATGAACAAAATTGCATAAACGAACCTTGCTATGGGTACCGACCGGTTGGTACTGCCAATTTTCACGGGTGATTTTGGATCGAGCTCTTAGGGCCGTTCGATTGCATCGATTCCCTCGGATACCCACTCGGAATTTGATTATGAGAAGGATGTTCTAGGCCTGTCAATGGCTAGATTCAATCCGAATCTGATAGAATCCTAATCCGGTCCGAATCCGAAATACCTCAAATCCGATCCGAATTTGGTAAATCCGAAATACCTTAATCCTATCTGAATCCAAAAAATCGGATATCCAATCCGAAAATCCCAATCCAATCCGGTTTTTCGTTTCACTTTTACATAATTTTAACAAATAAACCCCAAAAATAAAATAAAAGAATTCCGAGAGAGAGAGAGATGTTGAATTACTGCCATCAAAAAGTTCAACACTTCCCAAAATTTTCCCAGCATCCAAACAAGAAATTGTTTACAAGAAAAGTTGATATATATTTCATGAATCAGAATTAGTGCATGTTAAGTTGAGATTCCCAAATTACAAAATCATAGAAAGTTAGATATTTCTCGGCATCCAAACATGAAATTGTTTGAAAGAGAGGAAAAAAACACACGAACTCAGATTGTGACTGTTTTTAAGCTGTAATTGTAGGTTTCAGATTGTATAATTGGAAATGATTTGATCGTTGTACTCTGTTCGTTTGTTTGTTGTTTTATTTTTTGGAATATTGAAGAAGATAGGATGATAGAAATATAATTTTTCAATGTGTGGCTGCAGTTATTTGGACGTTTCTGTACATAGGACCTGATTAGCTTGAAGTCTATGGATAATCCACTTACGTAGGTGGGTTGAAGGAAATACTTCCTCCGTCCCAAATTGTTGGTCCTTCTTTTCATTTTTGGATGTCCCAAATATTTGTTCCATTTCTAAAAACATCCATCAAAACATGGTCACTTTCCAGTTTTACCCTTAAAAAGTACTTTTTTCATCTCAATTGGCTTGTCCATTACCTTTTATTTTATAACGATTTTTATGATTTTGAAAATTTTGCATAATAAAACTAATTGATATCTACCAAAACAAGATCTATATTGCATATGTTTTGAGTTTCATATAAACAATTAGCCCCACAAAATTGGTCACAGTAATATTGATTGGACTTAGGGGCAAAACAGAAAAAATAATACAAAGTTTTCACACACCCTTAAAAACCCACTTCCCCAAAAGGGGCAATCAAATTGGGACGGAGGGAGTAGGTTTTTTCAAGAATTGAGTTCAGATGAAAAAAAAATAAAAAATAAAAAAAAAATTCGGATTACTAGATCGAAGTCGGATATATCCGAATCCGATCCATTGACAGGTCTAGGATGGACGGTTCGAATTTCTCATTTGGGACCCGGCGCCGATCGGTACCTCTCGTATTTCCGGAAACAAACAAAGACCAACTACCTCACAGTTGGGTAGAGATGCTCCCTCTGCCCATAAACATTGGTCGAATGGTCCCTTTTAAGTGGAATACTTTTGAGAACACATGCAATAAATGCACTCATTTTCCAACATCACCCCTTTGTTTTCGAAAAACAATTCTACGGCCCTGTTGAGGAAAGCCCTAGAAACTAGAGATCCGTTGTACGGTTGTACCCCCAACGTCCAATGAAGAAACGCAGTTCTAGATTAGGGTTTGCAGTTCTATGATCACTCTTCGCTCTTGCTAAATGTTTACTCTCTCTCCACTCCAGGTCTCTCTTCCTTTCTCTACCTTGTTGTTTGCTTTGCATGTCAATATCTTTGCATGTTTTGTTAGTCTTTCTTCATCATCCCTTCCGATACATGGTTTCGGAGTATCGAACGAGAATGTAGCTAGTTGAACTCATTGAAGCAGGGGAAACAGTAGCAAATGTACATTGACATCGTAAGTATTGAGGGTTTTCAAGTCGTTTGTTCTATGTATTTTATGAATTTGAGTTGTTTCTTGTGTGTTAGTATTTAGGCAATGTGTGTCATGGATGCCAAGGCGGTTTTACCTTGTTTCTCTTCGTAATTTCCATAGACTTGCAACCCAGCTGTATATGTTGTAGCATAGCGCACTTCTATGCATCTCTTGAATTCTTCTATATCATGGTTAACACAGACGCAATGACCGTGGACGTAACCCACATTGGGCGAACCACATTACCAGAATGTTAATCCACAACTCATCTAGAAAGGCTGTTACTTGTTAGAGATAGGGGTAAGTTCATTATTTATATTCTCAGCTTGCCCCAACTTGTATAACCAGACTCTCCTTCATAATTGGGCTAAACATGATCAAATACTGGTTAGGATCCAAGATCTATCTTGTTTTGATACCATATTGGATTGTTAACCACCAACTCATCTAAAAACTAAAGCAGTTAGTGAGAGTGGTAACCTTGTTATTGACTTCCTCAACAGAGTAAAGCTAGTCTTCGCGTCTTTTTGCTTTTGATTATTTTCCTTCTATGAATTTGTATCAACTAGATCCTATGTTAGGGTGCTACACATTCCTAACATAACAGGAACGAGTAACCCAGCTAAATTTTTCTGTGTAATCTGCTGTGAATTCATAAAGAAAAAAGAGCAGTTGATTTGAATCATCTTATAGACAAAGCACTCACCTTAAGTTGGTTATTCATATTGTTGAAGGATCTCCAGCTAATAAAACTTTAAATGAAAGACATCATAGACCTTGAGAAGCAAACGGAGAGTGTTTTTTATGCATGTCCACATGAAATTTGCTGTAATTCACAATACCAAATGACATTTATAGACAAAATTACAGGACTTTCAAGCAAAGCCAAAGAGAATGAGTAAATTCTGTGATTTGTCAAATATAACCTGTGATGTCTACAAGGGGCCTTTCAAGAATTTACTCCTTGGAAGAATGCAGCAGTGGCAAAGGGAGCAGTGTAATGCTACTCCGTATTAGGCTAATATCTCACATGTGGCCTGTGACCTACTCATTGGGTGGCCAATTGGGTGAGGTCATAAGGGCAACCAACTCACCAGCAATTCATTTAGCATTGTATAAGTTAGTTCTTTGAGGGTTATGATTTTGGACCAACTAATTTGTTTTTTGAAGTTTGAATGCTGCTTCATACGCCGGGTTGCATATTTACCAAGTTTAATGGCTTTAGTGTCTACACTATTTATTTTAAACAATTAAAACTTGATGGTTTCAATGGTCGTCTTTTGTTTATGGACTGGAGTTGATCGTGAGGTTTTTATTTCATTGTTTTGGTTTACAGGTAATGGTTTTCTATTACTAGTAGGAAGATGGATTACCTAGAAGATGAATGCCGGGTTAGAGTTGAACATCATGGAAAACAAGATAATGAGGTGAGCTTGGTATACTTGACATAATATGTGGTTGTTTGAATGCTCCCCTATTACTTGGTCGCTGCTCATCTCAATCTTTGTGATTCTCAGTTCTCATGTTTCACTTACCACAAGCAACTAGATCATCGTTTGCCTGACTGGGCCCCACTAAGTATCAAGGGCTAAACTTAGGAGTCATTGTATTTGATTGAAAATGGATTAATCTTACCTGCCACTTTCATTATTTTTCTTTGAGATGACATAAAAAAAGGTTTACATACTGCTTTGCTGCATCCAAACCTATGATATTCATCTCTAAAAGAAACTATTTTTGTGCGTTTCAGGAAGTTGTTGCTCGTGATGAGGAATTTAAGAAGACAGTGGAGGCGAGAATGGCACTTCGTCACAGTAACTTGAATCCTGAAAGGCCTGGTTAGTAGCTGTTGTAAAAATTTTCAGCCGGAATCGAATCTTGTTCATTACCAGATTTCCTAGATCTTTCAGTGACTTGTTAATTCTCTTGCACGAGTGTCTCAATGGTTCCTTGTTCTTATGGAACAACATTACGTTTATCTTGTATACGAATGAAGGAAGCATAGTAATGAGCACAAAAATTGATTTGGGTCTCTAGGCCTGCCCTCCCTGATGCCTTTCGGCTTTGATTTGAGGGCATGGTTTTGCAGCAAAACGTCCATGTAGCTCCTCGGTTCTTGGAGGTTTAGGGGGGCCACAGTTTCAGTGGTATTCTGAGAGCAGCCACTTTGTGCATATTGCCAAAGGTTAGGTCTGTCTCCAATCTTCTTCCGCCCATACCCCAATGATTGGAGACTAGATGGGTTCTGTTATTGTTGTTGTATGAATGTAATAGCATTGTATGTTAATTTATCTATACCGTGCTTGAGTGTTAACCTGTGTGTAGCCCTTGATAGACCGGGATGGCAGAAATTGAGTCTCGTGGCTGACCTTAATTGATTGAGACATAATGCTTGGTTTGGTTTTTATAACTTCAATAACCATAGACATTATTGGTATCTCTTAATACGACCATAAGTTGCAGTACAATTTCCTGATTTTTGGCTTATTGATAGCATCTTAATAAACTAATTGCGGGCAGCTGGAATTATAGCGACTCGGGGTTTGAATGTTTGATAGATTTTGCACCTGGAGTGATTCTCATTTTCTACGTGTTGTTGAAAACTTGAATGAGACTTGAATTTGAGTCTGTTTATTGATATTAATCCTGTGTTCTCTTGGTTCCAGGCTCGGGTTTCCTCAGGACATTAGATTCCAGCATTAAGCGCAACACGGCAGTTATTAAGAAACTTAAGCAGATTAATGAAGAACAGATGGAAAGTTTGACGGATGAGTTGCGAAGTGTCAACTTAAGCAAATTTGTCAGTGAAGCAGTGACAGCTATTTGTGATGCTAAGCTTAGATCTTCAGACATTCAAGCGGCAGTTCAGGTAGCTTTTGATGTTGGCTGTGTACTTTGAGCACTACTTCATATGATTTGTTTTGATAGTTTTTCGTTATCTTTTCTTTTTCTTTGAGTCTTTTGGTTCTCCTTCTACTGAATTCATCTGTAAACTTATCCTGTTAGTTATTTCAATGAAGCAAGCATCTTAGGGCTTCTATGCTTCAGTTTCTAGAGCACTCCAATGCACCAGAAATTTATGTTTCAAATCCCACCTAAATAATGGATGGATTTAGCAATGTAAGACCATTCCCCGAAGTTTTCCAATAAAATTACAGGTAATCTACTAAATATTTGGACGGTGGAGTTTTGGTAATACAGATACTGGTAAACAATTTACCGTTATCCTGCTAGAAATCATATTGCATGGACATTTTTGATTTCTCCCCCCCCCCCCCCCCCCACACCCCGCCGCGCGATTGTGGTATCGCTTCAAAGAACAACGGTTTAAAACTTACAGACTACCCTACGCATATTGTGTCAGAATTTAATGCTTACTACGTTATGTTTCATTCCTTGTACAGTTGTGCCAGAATGATCCGTGTCTCAGGTAACACAGCTTCAACTCGTCATAACTGATCTTTCCTTTTTTAGGTTCCACGCTAGTGCTTACCAACTGTAGCTATGCTAAGGCTTAGGATCTCATAATTGAATTGCTTTGCAGAATGAGTCCAGAAGTTTTAAAGAATACTGCCATATCGGCGTCGAAGGAAACACATTAGTAGTTTAACATTATCTACCCCCTTTGTGCCAATCTCTTTGTCATATTTAAAACCTTACCTTTTATGCAGATGACTGCATTATCCATTTCGGTTTACAGTTTATCTTTGTCCGGTTGTCCCCAATTGTTGGTTCCTTTTGGGGATTCCATTTTTTTAAGGGAACATGATCATTGTACTTCCTTTATTTTGCTTTACTCTTATTAACCTTGACTATTAAAGGAACATCATTGCTATTTTATTAGTTTTGTTGATAATTTGAAAAGGGAAAAAGCAAGCTCCTCAACTTTTGTCACCGACTTTGAAAGAGGGATTATCTTTTTGGGACAACAAAAAGAGCAAGAAGGGACTACAATTGGGACAGATGGAGTATTCACTTTAGAAACATCCACCTCTTCACACTTCTTGATAGATGCATACCTCGAAAGTACGATTTTGATAATCATAAGATCTTATGGATTGATATTTTAAGAGAACAACCATTATTGAAGATTTTAATTTAAGGGAGGATTACAATTATGGAAAGAGAGGGGCAAAACTTTTGAGAGGAATCATATGTCATTTGGAATTTCCCTTCTCCTGCCCTTAACAGTTAACATCCGTTTCCACTGTGTATTTATAAGTCAGATGTCTTTGACTTTTCGAACTGGTCAATAGTTGATTAATGAATTGAGTTTATAGGGCTAAGGCCATTGTGATTGGGGTTTGGGCTGCGGTCCTTCCTTGCAGAAACCGCCTAACCTTAGTGAGGGTGAAGCACCACTATCTCTCTTTCCCTCTCTTCTTCTTTGTGCACTTTCTCCGAAGTACTATTCTTATTTCCCACCAAAAACCACCACGATTCCTACTCCTCTTTCCAATTATTACTCTCATTTTTCTCTCTATCTCTCTCCACTCATTACCCCTATCTCCAATTATTACCCTCATTTTTCTCTCCAGTCATTACCTAAACAAACAAAACAAAACAAAACCAAAATGGCAAACAAACAAGGCCTTAGTAGTCCAGTTACCAAAGTTCGCTTACAATTCATTGCAGGAATTTGGTTTATGGCGTTGGTTTGTAGAGAATCAGAATTAGTTGATTATTAGTAGCCACACCCTCGAAATTTTTATTGTTGGCATGACCTGATCCATTACTTTTGTTAGTATTTTGTTTGTCGTGCATTGTGTTACCTGTCATGTATGGTACTTGTTTGTTTGGGGGAATCTAACTCAACAACTTTTCATTGTTGATTGCATTAACAAACAGACTTTTACTAGTCCTGTGAATGTTTATGTATTTCCTCTTATGCTATTACTTCATGCATTATCTTTTCTTTTCCCTTTTTGTTTCCCTGGTAGATTTGTTCTTCGCTTCACCAAAGGTACACAGACTTTTCATCAAGTTTGATTCAGGGCCTCTTGAAAGTTTTCTTTCCTGGAAAATCTGGGGATGACTTGGAGATAGACCGGAATTTAAGAGCCATGAAGAAGCGCAGCACTTTAAAACTCCTTTTGGAACTTTACTTTGTTGGTGTGGTTGAAGATGGCAGTGTTTTCATCAACATCATTGAGGATCTTACTAGCGCAGAGCACTTAAAGGACCGAGACGCAACTCAGACTAACCTATCCCTTCTTGCCAGTTTTGCGCGACAAGGGCAGATTTTCCTTGAACTTCCTCTGTCTGGACATGAGATTCTTGATGAGGTGGAATCTTTTGTTCTTCCCTTTTCCAGTCGTCCTATGCTTAAGTGCTTCTGCCTTCTATATTGTTGAACAAATATGGAGTGTATTTGTGGTATATCCATTTGAGATTTATCATCTGTTCTTCGTGAATTTTGTTTTCTTAGATGCATAGTATTTTGGATTATGTTGGATTGTTTTTTTTTTATCAGCAGTTATGTTAGATTGTTTTGAGGCACATTTTGTGTTCATGCTTCTTAGTTTTTACTGCTCTCAGATTATTGGCGACACTTAGTTATTTCCAGTTTGGGGTTAGCTTAACCGTGTATATTTAGGAACTCGACACCAACATCTTGTGTTAGGCGTTTGGATATATATTCTTGGGTCAGTTTTCTAGTAGCTTTAAGTGTTGGGGACATTGGTGTTCTGACTTGGTATCATAGCGGGATACCCAGGGATGGGTAGGGTATGTGAGAGGAATGTTGTACAATCAAATCCCACGTAGGGTTACGAAAGTAATGCGCAGTTTTGCGTTTAAGTTCTTATCAAGACAAACTAAGACCGCATAACAAAGGGTTGCATAAGTCTTGGATGCACACTGTCCCCAGAAAACCACATTTATGGGGTAAGCATGGTTGTCTCCCGTGGGAGGCAATGGGTACGCATGGTTGTCTCCCGTGGGAGGCAAATGGTACTCGTGTTTCCGTTCATCTGTTGACGCCTTAGCATTGGGCCACCATACGTGCTCTTAACCGTGCATAACCCCCAGCTTTACGGCTGATATTTCCTTTTTCTTTTAATTCCTCAACATTGGCATTTTTGTTTTTGTACACAGCATATGTCAAAGGCTTGCGAAAGCCTTAGACAATGACTTATTTAATGCAAAACTGTGGCAGGATTTAATCGGCATACTGTTGGCATTTGACTGCGGATCTTTGTTCCTGTTATTTTATAGGCAGTATTCTATGTCCTGAAATACTATTGCAGTTTTATAGGGGCCTAAACATCACACCGGATCAGAATACATTTTTCAGGAAGGCGTTGCATTCATATTATAATGCCACAGCAGATCAACTTCAGTTAGAACATACTGTAAGACCTTTGAACCCTTTGTACGTGTTGAATTTTTTTTGGTAGCCATTCATTTCATTGAGTTAATTTCCTTTATCACTTGGATTTCACACTAGTTAGGGTGGAAAAACTCAATCTTTTTCCTTGCATACTATCGTTTCCTTTTACATACTAGTAAGCTAGTAACTGATGGAATTGGTTTGTTCCCCAACTAATTCAAGTTACTCTGCCAAATGGAGCTCGAAAATGCGAAGATCCTGAGTGATGAAAACGCCTCTTTGTATGAAAAGCTGCGGAAATCTTATGACCATCTGTACCGTAGCGTTTCAGCGTAAGTTGAGTTTTCTTTCTTCTGATTAACCCGCATCTACTGTGGTTGCCATTGTTGTTTTTTTGGTATGATACTTTTTGCATTTCTTGTCCAAACATCTTCTTTAATATTGTTTGTTCATTCCCTTGTGGACTTTGGCTTGACATTCGAGAACGTCCTTTTAAGTTAGGTGTATCTCGTTGTCGATATCCATAATTTATGAGATTTTTTTATGTGATTGTCCATACGCGGACTCCAGTGTGCTTTTTATCTTGTTTATTAGTGATAATTTTGAAACGGGAAAGGTATTACATGGCTTCACTTTTTGGTAAACCAATCGTTCTCCCATTGTAGTTAGATTAACGTCCAGTAGGTTTACGTGGTTTCCGCTTGTTTGTAAGCATGTCTACTCTTCTACTCTCTCCGTTATTCCATTTTCTATGATTTCACTAATAAATCTATGTTATTTGTCATATAGTTTAGCTGAAGCTCTTGACATCGAACCTCCAGTCATGCCGGGGGATGGCCGCACAACAAGGGTGACAACTGGGGATGGCGCATCATCTCCTGGTTGCGGAAAAGATTCTTCTATTCTTGAAGCATTATGGGATGATGAAGATACTAGATGTTTTTATGAATGCTTACCAGATCTCAGGTTTAGTTTTGTTGCGTTATTAGCGTCCATGCCATGTTAAGCCATTATACATTTCTTTCCATTGGATAGTGTTCTAGAAGCTGGTTCCTTGAAGTATAGTTCTCCGACTTGAAGGTCATTAAGAAACCGTGTTTGGTCCTCACAGAGCATTTGTTCCAGCGGTATTACTTGGTGAAGCAGAACCAAAGGTGAATGAGCAATCTCTGATGACACAAGAGCAAACAACTGTAAGGAACCTGTCCTGCTTCTTCTTTAGGGTTAACTCTTACGTTTGCACACGATTGCAGAAGAAGTTGCTGCTTTTGTGCAGAAATAATGCTAATAATTTTGACTTTCTTGTATGCTGTGACACATTTTTAAACCACTTTGTTTTGGTATTTGCAAATTATTGTGTCTCATCTAGGTTTTATTCCTAATTACTTCTGGGATGGCAACCCGTATTACTCCTTTTAGTTCATATCTTTTATTTTTTTTTGCTTTCGTTTTTTTATTGATAGGTGATATACCTTTTATTAGAGGTCAAGACCTCTGCCAACGGGCACCACCCTCATCCAGGAGAAAGAAGAAAAAAGAGAGGGAAAATAGCCACGAGAGAGAAGAAGGGTAGAGCAACCCACAACTCCCTACCCCCCATTCTAATGTACGTACCGAACCTCTCAAGCCTTGACCTTGGCTTTCTGCAACAAGTTCACAAAAGCCTCTCGCTAACTATCTGTAATAGGAAACTGCACATATTCGCTTGGATACTAATTTTTTCCAAACACACTCACTTGTTCATCTTCCTTGATAATTACCATGGTCAGTTTCCTCCTTTTCATCACCACTCACCAGATCAGATCCTTTGCATCTGGTTGTAAGCCTGTCTCCACTTCGCCTCAGTTTGCAGAATTTAGGAGATCCAAAGACTCCTCCCCCGCTTATTGACCTTCTAATCCTCTTCTGGTTTCCCTCTTCCACGTTCTGGTACTCCTGCCCCAATGCCCCTTGCAGCTTTGTGAGGGACGTCTCTCCTCCTCCCTTATGGATATGGATTATGCTTTGCAGATCTCCTCCCCTTGTCAGCGATAAGAAACTAGGTTGGTGAACAAACTAGTCTGAGCTTTTTTGGCCTAAAATGGGCTTCACTCTCCACCTCGCTTTTCAGACCCTTTTGGGACTATTACAAGCACTCCCCTGGCCTCAACTTCATGTCTAGAAGGAGGTTCTTCAACAGTGGGGTGGATCCAGATCCTCTACTACTTTTTAATTTCATCCGCACAATCATTATAAACCCCCTCAAAGGAACCACCTTCCAGACCCCGGCCCTTTCCCCCCACTGAACCCACTTCCAGCTCAGGCCCATGGAAAATATGATCCTTTTTAAAATCTTACCTGTCCCGAAAGATTACCCATTTTTAAGCCACCGAAAATTCCCCTTCATCCAAGATATGAAATTTCCTGTTTTGAGGACAGCCCAAAAGTTATGGTTGCCTAAAAGACTGAGATGAAACCTGTACTGGAATAATAGAGTTCCGTTTTTCCCCATGGAAGTGAGCAGAATACTGTGAAATAAATGAAGAAACAACAGCATCTAGCAAAACAAAAGTTGTGTTGGCACGGGTTTGAAATTTATTTTACTAGTCTTGACACTTTTCATGTCATAGTAACGTTTACTTTTTCATTTTATTGTAGTTTTCATTAACAAGTTACTAACCCATCTTTCCTATGAAACGGTGTTTGCCAATCTAATATTAGGCTTTTATGCACTTAGATGAGTTTTGGTAAATGCTTCTAAACATTTCATGTACTTTTGAACTCCTTTTGTCTTTTATGGTTAAATGTTTCTGCAACGTTTCGGTTTCTATGCTTGCCGAAAGCACACGTTGAAACTAAACTTTGATCCTTGCTCCTATGTGACTATGTGTCCCTCTACAATCCTCGACCGACTTGACCCCCCGTTGTTTTCCACCAAGGGTTTGGATTATGTTCCCCTTGTTCAATAGTGCCTTGTATCCCTGCTGTCTGTCATAACTCACCAGCCTCGCGATGCGCCGATATATACATATCACCAATCCAAGATGCTGCCTCCTTGCTGCCCTTCGGTGCTCGATTATCTCTGCCTTCAGCCAAAGAACCAGGCATGGACTTCAAGTGGGTGCATCATGGTGTTAAGTATGCTATTTGTGGCGGCCTTTGTGATGTCTTAAATGTCAGGCTTTTACCAGAACACTCAGGTAAATAACTAAAAGTATGGTTGACCTTAACCTTTTATAGAACACGTCTCTGGCACCATAAGCACGAGTCATGTTTTATGCTTTCTCTTAACCTTGATTGCTGAAAGCATCTGTTATAGACTTTCTCAGTATGCTTGATCAAACTTGCCCTCACTGCTACTCTTATCCTTGAATTTCCTTTACCTCCTAAACTTTTTTTGCTCTAGTGCATCAGCTTTTAGAATTGACATTTCATGTTCAACTTGTTTATATCATCCCATTTCTTCCCATTTATCACAGCTTCTTTACATAACAATGGGTATTACCAGGTACTTCGATGGTTTTAACTCTGTTTTGTTCCAATGTATCAATCAGTTTGCACTATATTGGAGTTGATGTCACCCATGTGCCGCTAGCTTTTGTAACTTCAGTTGCATAAGATTCCACCCAAAAGTTACTGCTGAATTTATGTTTGGAATCGTCTTTCTACATCTTGTTGCACATGTGCTGCTTCTGCAGTGCAGTTCTTGACCCCCTTTATTTCTCCAACAGCATGTATAATTGAAGTAATTTGTGTGTGTGTTTGAGTTACTCCCTCCGTCCCTATTTTATGGTCCCTTTTGGGGATTCCAACTAAATAAGGGAACACAATCATTGAACTTTTCAAAATCTAATTTTCTCATTTTACCCTTCAATCATTACATTTTCTTACTTTTTTAGTAGTATTAATTTCAAAAGGAGGGGTAAAAGAGAGAATTCATTACCTATTGCCCATTTAGTTTTGAAATGGGACAATTTTTTTGGGACAGCAAAAAGTGCAAACTGGGACTATAAAATGGGGACGGAGGGAGTATTAAATTTGGAACTTCTCAACTTATCATCTACTTTTGGCATATTATCTTGCATGTAATCCTTCAAACAAAGGATTTGGCATCTGAATCAGACCAAGGTCAGATGGCTACCCCAGGTTTTGCAGAGGATTCTGTTACTTTACAGGAAGGAGAAAATGAGGAAGGTGAAGGTAACAATGAAAAAGATCAAGAGAAGACCAAATATCCTGTCAAAGAGAAAGGTAAAGTCAAACATACCAAAAGAAGAGAAAAGGAAAAGCATAAAGTTCAAGCTCTTGAAGGAACGAATTTGCATGGTCTTCTGCAGAGGCTTCCGTGTTGTGTTAGCCGTGACCAGATTGATCAGTTGACTGTAATGATCTATGCTTGCTGATTCTTTTGTGTTTATCGTTTTTTTGGTGGTTCTATTTTTGTATCTTATGAACCTTGTCGTTGAGGATCTTGTTGTCACATTATGTTATTTTTCCAGGTTGAATTTTGTTTCATAAATTCGAAATCAAACCGGAAAAAGCTTGTGAGGGCATTGTTTAATGCCCCCAGGACATGTCTACATCTGTTGCCATACTACTCACGGATGGTTGCCACATTGTCAACTTATATGAAGGATGTCTCTTCCATGATCCTTCGGTCACTAGAGGAAGCGTTCAACTTACTGATAACTAAGAAGGTATGTTTGTTGGTTCAGTGCACTTGCTTGTAAATTCCTTTAGATGCTTCGAATGGTTTCTTGTGTTTTATTGCTAAGCATTGACTCTTTTTTTTTTTTGTGGTGAAATTGCAATTTTTTTCTAGGATCAAGTGAAAATTGAAACAAAGATCAGGAATATTCGGTTCATTGGAGAACTTTGCAAGTTCAGAATTGCTCCAGCTGGCTTTATTTTTAGTTGTTTAAAGGTATGATGGGAAGTAGTCCATTGATAGACGGCTGTGTAGTAATCTTACTCACAAATCTCCTTATAATTTTTTGGTTTTCTTTCCCCTTTCGTATTTCCCATTATCTTGTAATTTTAGAATAAGTTCGTCCCAACCCCAGCTATGGGTGCGTAATCCACTCGTGTTATATTTTTCTTGCATGCTTGAGTAACATAAAGTAGACACATTTCTATTGGTTATCTTTCAGTTTGTCCTCGATTTATTGCTCCAGTAATCAACATGTACATGTTTTACCAAAGCATACTTGCTGTCGATTGAATTTTAAATGGAAAATGAATAGGGAGATCATGCTCGTAGTGTGAGGTTGGAAAGAAATTATCCTTTTGATTTACACAGCTAATTAAGGTTGCAAATGTTGTTTACGGGGGCCACTTTTTTCTCTCTACCAGGCTTGTTTAGATGATTTTAGTCATCATAACATCGATGTTGCTTGCAATCTTCTTGAGACGTGTGGCCCTTTTCTTTACCGGTCTCCGGAAACAACTATACGGATGGCTAACATGTTGGAGATATTGATGCGCTTAAAAAACGTTAAAAATCTGGATCCTCATCAAAGAACAATCGTAGAAAATGCATATTACTTGTGCAAACCACCAGAGCGATCTGCACACGTCTCTAAAGTCCATCCTCCATTACATCAGGTATCGCTAATGCTATAGTTCAATATTTGCTGTCTAATATGACAAGGCGCCAGTTAATACTGATCTCTTTTCTATGATGGACTTGTTAGTATATTAGAAAACTACTTTTCTCGGATCTTGACAAGTCTTCCACTGATCATGTGCTGCAACAACTTCGTGGACTTCCGTGGAGTGAATGTGAGCCCTATCTTCTAAAATGCTTTATGAAGGTTCACAAGGGAAAGTATGGTCAGATTCACTTAATTGCTTCACTTACTGCTGGCTTGAGTCACTACCATGATGAATTTGCAGTTGCTGTTGTTGACGAGGTTGGCTCTTTCTGTTAGGAAATGTTAGTGTTGATTATTTAATCCTTCTCCGTATAAAGTTGGCATTTTGTGTGCAGCTCTGTGAGTGCATGCACACCTGTATTCATTTTTCTTTCTATTTGAACTTTTGCTAAGGCTGTAACAGTCACTGGTTTTACTTGCAGGTCTTGGAAGAAATCAGGGTGGGGCTGGAATTGAATGGCATTGGAATGCAGCAACGACGCATTGCGCACATGCGGTTCTTAGGGGAGCTATACAACTATGAACAATTAGATTCATCTGTCATTTTTGATACCCTATACTTGGTTCTCTTTTTTGGGCATGGGAAACCAGAGGTATGGAGTTATTCGTTTATTTTTCTTTTAATATTCATTTATAGTGGTTTTTGGTATGTGTACTTTACATTGTAATTGATTCATAATAACTAGGCAATCAGATCTCTAAGGAAAGGCAGTAAATTTTGTTAACTTCCTGCACCACCCTTAAAGGATTACATCCAACAAAGTCGGGAGTGCCGAATTGTTGTGCCTTGAGTGGTTGAGTTTGTTGTAATAGTAGTAAAATAGTTATAGATCAGTTAGAAAGTACTTATCCAAATAATTAAGGACTCTAAGAGATGAGTTGAATAGAGAAGGCTTGCATATCTGATATAATTATGTAAAAAGAAATAAGTAATGATGGCAGGTGTAAGTCACATAAAGGGGAAAATGTCACAACTTGTTAAGTGCATCAGAACTTATGTCTGTTCGTGGATAAATAAGTCTACAGATAGTTTATTCAGTGATTTTCAGTAAGGACAAATGTGACTGGGGCTGCAAACAAGTCGAGCGGAGCTCGGGTTGTGGAAAATCATTTCTGTTTGAAATCAGCTTGGGCTTGGAACCATTCCTTAAGAATTTTTCGTTCGACTAACGCTTGAGGAGATTGACTTTCAGTTGACAACTTTATTGTGGAACAAGTTGAGCTCGAACCCAAGGCAAACCATTATATCCCCCGAATTGCTCCTTGAAAACAATTTATCATCAGAACAGCTGTTTCTGGAACCCTGGATCTCTCTAAGAGAAAAACAGTGAGGGTTTTTTACACTTTGACCTGATCCAGTGCCTTCCAAAATCTGACCCAATAGGTCAATAACTTAACCAGGCCTGATCCGCTAGCCTTAGCCCAGTTCTTTCAGTTTTAAACCCAACCAAATTAGTCCAACCCATCAAACAGGTTCACTCAACTCACAGCCCGGTATCCTTGAAGAAGCGTGTACTCAAGTCCACTTTGCATACATACCCAAACCGAGTTTCACCCAAACAACCAACTTTCAAGTTTCAGCACAAATCCGAACCATCGATCCACCAGCCATAGTTTAAAGCACCTTCCAGCCATGCCAGTTTTCCATGAGATCTGTTGCTTGTAGTTGGTAGCTTCGACATACAATTGGAATTTGGGACTCTTTGGACTTTGAAAATGGTAAACATCTTGGGTTAAAAAATTTGGTTTTGTCCATTGTCCATAAGACCATGAGATCATCATTCTATAAGCATACCGTGATCGAGCTAGGGAATCATCATTCTGATAGGTACTCTACATTCTTTGAGTATTTTCGTTCAAGGCCGAATAAGCTTTGTCCTCACTTAATTGCACATTCGGTTATGCCAAGGATATGAGGGGACACATTGGTTTTCTCAAATATTTAGCGACGCTAGAACTTAAAATGCTAAAATGTGGTGTCATTCATTTGTTGTTCCTAACCAAGTTACTGATAATTTTCCGCCATTTACCTAGAGTGAGACTGTTTTTGCATTATTGTCATTCATGAGAGTTTCTTTATCAGTATGATTTCTTTGTCTGACATTAAAAGAGGAAATCTTGCTAGTGAACCGCATCCACAAGTGTACAAGGTAACTTGCTAAAATAATTCCACCTTTTTAGTCTCATAGATAATTGGAAATCTATCTCGCTCAAGTGTTCAAAAGCCTAAAGGAAACGATAAAGTGGCATAACCCAAATTTCCTCCTCTTAGGCGCCATTAAGCAAACCAACCAGTTTTTCCACCAAGTCTGCCAGAGAAAGGCATAATTGGGAGCAGTCGAAATTAGGGTTAAATTTTTATAAGGTTTCCTTATTGCCCATCAGAACAAGTAGTTTACCTCCAAGAGACATGTCTAACAATATCTTTACTTGGTCTTCAAAGATGCCAATTGTTCCATTTGTCCCTAGGTTCCCAAGGGAACAATCATCAACATTAGCAGACTGTTTCTCTTGGTTGTTTCTAGAATATCAATTTACTTCCGAATTCTGATGTATTTAATTGATGATGTTGAGTATTTCAATGAAGGAGGGCCTCGAATTCGGCTATGATTTGATTACTAAACATGGCTTGAATCTTGTTTCTCCATTTAAAGAGGTGCTGATTTAGTTTACCAGAGAACCCTGCACCCTTCCATGCATTGCATACTTAAATGACCAGAGTGACACCAAGAAGGAGCAAGCATTTATCCCTGCCATGATAATTCCATCAGTCACTATTTTTCTCATGGTCGTGGATATTTCTCCAAATAATATGGATGCATATGTAGTACTAAAGTACGTATTCCTGTATTATTGTTCACTAGATTTTTCTCACATTGCTGTTTAAGTATGGATAGAGATCATGTTATGAAAGGTGCACTAGGAAGTAGGAATGTCTTACAAAATTAAATACTCAGTTTCTTATGCGGAGAATTATATTTAATTTTCATAGCATTTTTCTGGGAATTCAGACATCTTTTAGTTTCCGTATGAGTTGGTTGTGTTTCTGTTCAACAACTAATTTGGCATTTCCCAAGGCTTAAAGTATTACACTCTTTGTCTTTTCATGTTATAAGCAAGATGTGTTGGACCCACTGGAAGATTGTTTCCGCATCAGAATGGTTATTACACTTCTCCATACGTGTGGGCACAATTTTGATCGAGGCTCATCAAAGAGAGGACTTGATGAATTCTTACTTCATTTCCAGAGTTACATTCTTTGTAAAGGTGCAATACCGCTGGATATTGAATTTGACTTACAGGTCAGTCGTAGATATATTTTTCTCCAACTTATGTACATCATAATATTGTAGGCCTTGGAGCTACTTGTTGTAAACAAAAACTGCTTTGATGATTGAAATCCTTGGGCAAAGTTTTTTGAACGAATAAGAGAGATTCAGTAAGATAATGTGCGGAAATTGTACTAAGAAAATTAACATTCGAGAAGCTGTGGGGTAGTTTGAAAGATTTTATTGGAACTTTTTTCACCTTCGATTCATTTGTTTACTTTTTCACCTTCGATTCATTTGTTTTGTTTTTGATGCTCCCTGTCTAAATCAACTTACAGAAGTCTTTTCATGATCATATAGCAGTTTTGTCTCTCTTGTCCCCACAAGTTCTATATGGACATTAAAATCCTTGGTTGTGCAAGTCCAAATGTTGATGAGAATAGATTAATTTACACGTTGTCCCTAAGCTTTGTACCTCTTCCCATTTTGTAAGTTGGCTACTACGTAAATTTTCTCAGTTTTATCGGAAGTGTTTAATTGTTGTCAATGTCCCAATTCTATGCTACCACATATTTTGTGGACAGAAATCGACATCTTGGCACCACTTACACAATCAGAGTAGTTGGAAGGCAGCACCCGCCTTTTTTCTTTTTGTAATATATCCCGTGGCACACCGTGTTCCTTGGTAAGGTTGGGCCGGTAGGATGAAATAGGCCTATGTGCAGCAAGGTCACCTCAAGATCTCTCCCCTGGACCTTTTTCTTTTTGAAAATCCTCTGCTAATTGGAAGTTGTCTTGATAGGTGAGGACTACCATGTTTTCTATCATAAATTTTTGGGGATTTGATTATCTTACATGCAGAACGAGCTAACCAAGAAATAATGTAATATAGTTTGTAGATAGCTCAATTTCAACTAGGGCGGCCAATTCCAAGTTCGAGGCATAATTCCTAGCTACTAAACGCAACATCGTTGTGTACTATGGCACGAGCTGTTAAACATCACTTTGCGATATAATACAGGATAATCTCTGATGTGCAGTAGCTTGAAGGCTCTCTGCTGATATCTTTGTGGAGGTTTTATGCAAATGTTTAGTTTGTCTGTGTTTATGAACGGATTTTTTTTATCAGTCAGTACCTTTTCCAAGTTATATGACCCATCAAATTGAATCATTTTGGCAGGACTTATTTGCAGATTTACGCCAAAACATGATCCGATATTCATCAATTGAAGAAGTTAATGAAGCTTTAATCGAATTTGAGGAGCATGAGCGGATTGTATCCATTGATGAGTCCAACTGTGAGAAGCACTCAGACATGGGAAAGCCTCCATTCGGGAATACTTCTTGCACCATCTCTGCTGATGGGCATAACCTTCCAAATAGTCTTGAGGAAAACGGAGGGGTGCATAGTGACAGTGATTCAGGAAGTGGAACAATTCCAGATGGCCGTGACGATGAAGAAGGATTGCATGGAGAGAATCATGATGATGCATGCTACAGTGGGGATAATTATGGTGTGGGGGGTGCTCTTGCTGTTGACGAAGATGATGAAGTTCAAGTGAGGCAGAAGAAGGTGACAGAGGTGGATCTTGAGGAGGAAGCTGAGTTTGACAGAGAACTTAGGGCTCTGATGCTGGTATGTGTGCAGGCACTTTTAATCATAATACTATTTCAGGGGTTGGTCCAAAAAATTGTTTTTATTCTACGCCATTTGAAGGAAAATTCAAATTGGGCTATATCTAGTGAAGCAGACAGAGAGACATGAGATATCTATGCTTTATCTCATTTGTCCTCAACAAACCTTTAGGCTCCATTTCAATATATGTAGAATTCAACTGAAGTGATTTATGGTTCGATTCAACTAAAAGCAGATTAGGCTGTTTAGCTGTAGTTGGTTTGGGAAACTAGAGTGGAAGATGGATTATAGGTAAGAGAAATTTGTTATATTGCTGTTCTTGTATAAATAGAATCACATTATGAAGTATATCAAATCAGTTCTGTCACATATTTGTTTCACATCCAGGATGATAAAAACCTAATAATGTCAATCTGCTTGATTTGAAATCCTTATCTATTCAAAGGGAGCCTTTCTCCTTCAGCTGGAAGTGGGAACATAACGTGATCGCTCTGTATGGCATTTTGGTGATTTTTGTAGTTGTGTTTCTTTTGAAGTTACTATAACCAGATTGAGGGCTCTCTGTCAAAAGTTGATGCTCATTTTGAAAGTGTGAATGTAGGAGAGCTTAGATTCACGGAAGCTAGAACCGCGCTCCTGGCTGTCATTGAACATGGCAATACCTATCAACATGGTTGAGGGCCCCACCCAAAACCACCATGGAAGAAGGGGGTTCCAAGTAGAAAGCGGTGACGAGACATTGGATGAGGAGGCCGGAGGAAGAAGAGGCAGGAAGGAGGTTAGTGTTAAAGTTCTTGTCAAGCGTGGGAACAAACAACAAACGAAACAGATATACCTTCCGCTGGATTGCTCCCTTGTGCGAAGCACAAAAGAGAGAGAAGCAGCTGAGGTAGAAGAGAGACAAGACATCAAGAGGCTAGTCTTGGAATATAATGATAGGGAGGAGGAGAGTTATGGTTTTGGAACCCAACCAACAAGTTGGATTCAAAGTGCGGTTTCCAACGAAGCCGGGAAGAGGATTGCTGGATCGCGTCATCGCCATCAGTATTTTGCAGGTACTGGGTTCTATTATAGAAGAAGAAAGTGAATTGTTTTTCGTAGATACAAAGCTAGAGATCGAGAGACTATTTCGGCACTCTGAGCCATCTTGCGGTAATAGATTGATGTAAATACAACTACTTCTCCCAACGATCTGTTGGAGTGTATATCCCCTCTGCCGGCGATGGATTTCTCACCCACTATGATAATGAATGCCTCTTTCTAGCTTTCTCCTCAGAAGCGTTGGCAAAGGTCTGAACCCTAATTTTACATGTTGCTCCATAAAGGTAAGCATTTGTCAGTTGTAGGAGGGGTTATTTCATGCTGTATTAGGTAGTGATGAGTTTCACGTATGTTTGTGTTTTGGGTTGTGGCTTGCGGCTTACATGAACTTTTTCAACTTTTGATTGCCAATGTATATTTTGTCAATATATCTGAGTAACAGTTGGATGTGAAATATTGTGATTTTGAGTCCCTTTGAAACTCTCACTTTGCAATATGTGGTTTCCACATGAAGGTAATTTGTATGACTCTTTTTTCGCCATAATGGGTCTCCGTAGTGCCCTCAATTGCTCTGAAATCTTCATTTGGGATCTAAATCGTTCATTTTTTCAGATAACGTTGAACGCATTATTGGTACTAAAAATTAGTATGATAATTGGAGATTGGTAGACACACAATATTCAATTAAAAAATAATTTGATTTTTTGCATGAATAATTTAATTAACATTCCCGATAATCTGAACGGTTTCGATTCCAAATGCAGATTATGGAGGAGTTACAATTGAGGGCATCACGGGGTGTAGCCGTGTAGTGCCTTGGGGTTCAACGGGGACCCAAATCCGGATGAGAAGGGACCATATCTTTGTTTCCTCCATAACCATCAACATGGAGTTTTAGTTAACGTGTTACATGCTCACTAGCAACCATGTTTGACTTTTTTTCATGGTTAATCGGATGTCCGGATCAATTTGCCTACACCTCGAAAATTTTGTAATTCTGAGTTTGCATTTGCTAGATGAATCCCATGGATTGAACACTATCTCGCATTATCGTCTTTTAGTTTCGTTTTCATTGACAACTTCCTGAGAAATTCATTTGCATATATTCGTGTTTTAACACTTCTAATCCATTATCCCCTCCATCTTTTTTCATGGTCCATTGTTTCATTTTGAGCTATCAAATTAATAAATATTCGTAAGTTTGAAAAGTTTTTGGCTAAAAATCGGTACATATCTTGTTTTGCTTTTTCCCAAGTCCTTTATTTCGAAAAGTAAATGAGTAAAAATGCAATGATGGTTGATAAGTTGGACATTTGAAAAGAGACGGAGAGTCTATGATTCTTTGTTAAAATCGCAACCAAGGGCGATTTCATAATTCTGATCGTGCAGACAATAACTTGAACAATTCTCAGCAGGAATTCAGGTTTCATAAAAAAACAGAAACCAACCGTGATGGCCGATTTCAACAGCAACAGCTAGCAGCGCCTTGCATGTGAGAAATCCAGTCGCTTTCCATCTCGACGTCAAATCTGCAAGAAGATTGGCAATATAGCAGCCAACTCTGACTTGTGTATGTATTGACAAAACAGTTTGGACATCAATGTACGTTCCACGGATATTAGGATATTTTCATAGATTTTTTTTTTTTTTTTTTTAACTGCAAAAAGGGTGGGAAGGGCCGACCAACGTAGCAACACCCCATGGGCGTGATCATTGGGGTTCCTGACCCACTGTGGAATGTCTGATTGAGCCATAGCTTCTGTCCGAATAAGACAAGTCGTCACCACAGCACAACCTAGGCGACTAGTTGGCCAAAGGCCCTCCTTGCAAATCCACACAAGCCCCAACAATGACATGTGAGGGATTTGAACCTGGGTGGTCCATGCACAAGGAGAGAGGAGAATCTTATCACACTCACTTTGGTCAACTAGGCTACCACCTCAGTTAGCATTGTCCCTTGATAAAATCCCATAAATTCCTTATATTCTTTTGGTGAAATTATTATAGTGTTCCAGACCCTTCCACAATCACAACTTTTGGTTGGGTTAACAACTTAGTGTATGAAACCAGTAAATATGTGATTCTGGAATGCTTCGGAGCTTTACATGACAGTGCTCCCGGACTAGTGGATAATTACTCCTACTTTTGACGTGAAATTATGCATTTCGTAAACTACCTGTTTTGAAAAGAAAAAAACAAAAAAACAATTATGGTAAACTACACTTTGCACCTTTGAAGTTTCAAAACTTTTGTTAACCTTTGGATTTAAAAAAAAACAAACTTTTGTTAACCAAAAAAGCACCACAAATGATTTACCAATGTTGAGGTTTGTCCTATGAAGTTAATAAGTTGGAGATGCTCTAAGTATTCCATTTTTTAACTGCAAATCAGAAAATTCCACACACTTAGTACTAGACACACACCATTTTTTTTAGGGTATTGAGACATCACGTGACGGTGTTTAAAATTGACCAAATAATATTTCGTAAGCTCGTTAGGTACATTTGAGTCTAATCAACAGATACAAGTAAAATAATATATCCACAACATTTTATCTATAAAACGAAACATCAAACAATATATTTAGGCATTGACTTTTTTAATCATATATAAATGGCAATGGTAGGAATTTAAGTTTGCAATACCACATCGCGGGAGCCTATATCAATTTTCTTATCAACTTCGACAAAACAAGAGAAATATATCACTTGTGCATGTACAATTAGGTCATTACACTGTGAACCGGTCGAGTTTGAATGCAATTTTGTTCACTTTCTTTCAAAGAGGGTGAACAAAACTCTCTCTCATATTGGTTGAATTGGTGTGGGTCCCACGACAAAAGTAAGTATGACATCACTTTGTGGTTGTGACTCATACGTTTCAATCAATAGGAGGAAGGATTTTATTCACCCGAGTTTGTATGGATAAAAGAGTTCTCCAAGGGGAAAAACCAGTTGGGATCCGTTCAAAAAAGAAGAAGAATCCTTTGGGTCATCATTCTTCAACTTTAACTCATTATGGATGGTTACTTTATCATAGTTGAATTTATAGTGCTTACTTTATGAGATGGTTATATTACGATGTAATTGTGGTATTTGTACTTCCACAAATCATAGTTGACTTTCTTCACTAAAAACAATTGAGGTTTAGTTTGCCATTTGATTTTATGGAAAATTCCATAAAATCGTCCAATTGATTTTATGGGATTTTCCATAAAATTTTATGGGAAACCCAGCCTGAGCAAGTACCAAAGAAACCAACATTAATCATTTTTTCACTTATTGGTATGGAAAGTGTTTTGATACGGGAAACAAAACCTAGAAAAGGCACATGATGCAAATCAATATTACCAGTATATTAGACGGATCTCACCCGTCGGATACATTGTCATATGTCTTTTGTGGGTTTTGTTTCCTGGACCGTACCAAGCCTCTATTGATATTGTGAACGAGTGTTCAATTCAATGATGGTATGTTTATAGCTAGGTGACTGATACCCTTCTAGTTCTAGGGCTAGTAGTTGCAAAAAATTATTGGGCACTTCTGAAGCATGATCATGTAGCGTTCTGCGCCCCTAATTTTTTTTACTAATTGTGTTTCACTGTTTCTATGCCACCTTTTTTTTTTTTTTTAACATCTCTGTCAGTTTTATTCCAATTTGCCTATTCTGGATCCATCCAGATTTGGACGGCACAGATTTGGCCAAGGTAAATATTCCCTTTTGGGATGATTGTGATGGGTTTTTGTTTAATGGGTGACCACTTCTCTCCATTAAGCTTTTTCTGTCTTCATTATCTTTTTGTAGCCTATTCCCCTCCACAAAATTGGTTGTTGGCCTCCATGTGCAATTTTTTACTACAATTACCATCATTAGAATTTGACGTATATACCAAAAAAAAAATATTTGATTTATGACGACAGATAAGCCATACACGAACCAATATTGTATTTGTACTAGTGCATGCCCGTGTCCATTCTTTATGATCCTTCAAATTTCAGAAAGGGGGAAGGAGAATGAGGTAATGAGAGAGAATGTGGTTTGAATTTTCAAAAGGGGAGAGAGATAATGTGGTTTGAAATTTGGAATATGGTGAGCCGGTGGAGAAAAAGAGTAGAGAGAGGGAGTGAGTTAATTGAGAAAGGAAAAAAATGCAATTTGATGATTCAGACAAAAAAATATGACGGAAACAAAATCGTTGTATTATAATATAAATTTTTTAGCTCTTTTTTTTTTTTCTCTTCTTTTGTGAGATAACACATCAAATAATTTGCGAACAAAATGCGTATCATTCATACTTCTTGTAGTCTAAAGCAAAGATTTTACTCCCAAGCTTGCATGTACTAATTCTTTTCATAAGTTATCTTAAAATTTCCAATCGGTGAAGTAGGAGATCAAGTTGAGAAATGGGGAGGGGTGTAGGGGAGGCACGGAGACAGGGACGGAGTTAGGAATTGAATATGCATGGAGGTGGCACCTAATAAAATCATATATTCAATACCCAAAAAAAAAATGCATGTATCCTTCCAATTAGCCACACACAATACCAAAAAAAAAGACAAATTTTCTTTAGTTTAATATCCATCAACATATATAGAACGAACATAGTTTAAAATTCTATTAAAGTGAAACTCGACGTTCTTTTAAATCTCAAACGGCCAAGGCATTGGCGGCCGGCATAAAGAGGAGCGCGTCGGAGTCTCAAAGGTTTAGTTTCTGCTTTGGAACTTTTGCAAGACAAGAGGAGGCTTTAGAGTTTTTTTTTTTTTGAGCTTTGCTACATACACAATATATTTTGACAATCCGAATCGTTCATTTTATAGCTCTAGACTTCTAAATTATTCATTTAAAAAATCAAATTGATCGGATATTAATAAGTCTTTAATACAAATTTATAGACTAACAAGAAGAACTTTAACGATCCATTTTTCTTGATGTAAACTTTTAAGATTGCAACCAATTTCCGATCAACTTAATTTTTGGCATGAGTAATATTCAAGTCAATCAAGACCTACAAAATGAACGATTTTGCATCTTTTGGACCCGGGGTGGCACGTGCCACCCCGCCCCCCTCAAGCCTCCGTACCAACTTGGTGGAGCAACCGGTGGGTCCAGCGGCGGTGGGGGCAGAGACGGGAGGCAACGGTGGATAAGGTGGGGTCTGGAGGAGAAGTGACGAGAGAGAGAGAGAGAGAGAGAGAGAGGTTTTATCATGTGGATAGGCTGGGCAGGAGGATTCATGGTCCAAAAAAACTGAACCGACAGGTAAAAAGCCCTTCTTCTTTATCGTGTTACCTGATCTGGAAAGGAAACATAATTCGACGGTCCATCCTAAATATTCTCCTTTTAGGGGGGTGATTGTGATCTGGTTTGGTTTGATGTGAATAAAAAAGGGAAAACCTATCGGTACACCATTTTGGTGTATACCAAATGTACATTATTTTTATGGGATCCATTTTGGGTCCCACATAAATGATCGGAGCCGCTCAATATTCTTAAATTTTTTTTTTAAGGGTCTCTGTAAAAAATTAGCTCATTTTAACACCGCTAATGACTCGATCGATTCTGCGCCTAATTTACTGACAGGAAATTGGGCAAATAATCAATCGAAACATTTGCGATGTTAGAATGAGCTATTTTTTTACAGAGTTCCTTAAAAAAATATTTTAAAAATATTGAGGCTCCAATCATTTATATGGGACCCATTTTGGGTCCCACGTAAGCGGTGTACATTTGGTGTACACCAAAATGGTGTACCCCTAGCATGACTCAATCAAAAAAGCTTCCTGTCTCCATTCAAGTTTCTCTCTCTTTCGTATGTCCTCCTAGAAATGATTATTCGGATGGATCATGGAAATTCTTTGAAAGAAAAGAATCAAATCATTTTTATAGGGTGGAATAAAATCTCTCATTTTTCCTTTGAATCGATTCTTCTTTTTGGTTTCCAAAGGAATGTTGTTATGTTGCCTTAAAGGGGGATTAATCCTTGAACCCGGTACCAACGGGTATCATTTCCCCCAGACCAACATTTTCTTTCAAGCCTTTCAACCAGGGCCGGTCCTGGGGTAAGCCCAGCAAGCCTTTGGGCTTGGGCAACCCACCAGGCAAGGGCAACCAAAAAAGAAAAATTTAAATGAAGTTATATGAAAAAATAAATAAACGTTTACCAGGGAGCATATAGCTGCCGCTTGGTTTTGTGGCAATTGACATTGTCAATCATAGTGGCGGGCAGAGTTCGACTCCTCGCAGCCCTCACCTAATTTTTGACTTTGGCTTTCCTTTATTGTTTTAACTTTTTTTTTATCGGTATTACTTTTTAACTTTGTTATTTGCTCTCCTTTTGTTTTTTGAACTAGATTTGCTCTCCTTTTGTTTCCCTCCCGATTCATAATATTACAAAAATCACATTACTAAATTACTTTTGTCAGAAATTTTGCATTTAACAAACGCAACATTAATATATAAGTGGATTGCCCATGATCTAATTTGAAAATGAGGCGCTGTTCTACTAAGAGGATTTTTGAATTTTTTTGACTATTCATTCATTCATTTTGAGACAGGATATTCTCCTCACTTATATCAACTAAAAAATCAAAAAGCCAAAAAAATCTAAAAAAATTAGAGTTAGTGGAACGGACACGTAAAGTACGATGACTCAATTGAAGAATTTGCTCAAAAAATGCAAGGAGAAGTTGGTTTCTTTTGAACTGGATCGTGCTACATAAATCACTATAACCGGGATTACATTGTGATATATTTCTAGCTAAACGTACAATATATATATAACATTTTTTTTTTACTTATACGATATCTTGTAAGTGAGCAACCAAGCCAGGGGTCGGGCTTGGGCAACCCAAACGTTAGGGCCGGGCCTGCTTTCAACCAAGGGGAAATGACAGGCCGTTCCAATTTGGAGGTCCATGCACATCCCGCTCCAGGCCAGAGCCGAAAAAGCTCAGCGAACTCCGTGACTGTTTTTCTGCCCAACTACCCCTCCTCTCCTTAGCTACCATGACCATCGACGATGACCTAATCTCCTTCCAGACGAGAACAGGCCGCCGATCTCATCCACCAGCATTCCTCGCCCATTTCGAGCCCTAGCCGCCGCCGCAGCCGACTATTCTGCCCCAATTTTTAGCCCCAACTCTCGAACTCAAGTACTCCTACACGACAACATTCGATTTCGTGTTCGTAGAACTTGCTCAATTTCCATACGAAGTTCAATTTCCATCAAACTAATTCACTAGAATTAGTTGATTTCACCTTTGTTTTGAGTTTTACGAGTTTCAGATCTGTAGTTTCCTTTTGACATTTGAATAAGATTTTGGTTATAGGATACCTGACGGAAGCTTTTTGATGTCGCGATTGCTCAAGCAAATATGAAAAAATTCTCAAT